>NMRB01001432.1:85210-119653 GCA_002633025.1 Notospermus geniculatus
GGTCTTACTTTTGTACAGTGGGGTCTTACTTTTATAACAGGGTCTTACTTTTATACAGTGGGGTCTTACTTTTGTAGGTCTTAGGTCTTAGTTTTGTAGACACCCTATCTCCCCATTCCCGAATTATAGTCGGTATAGCATTAATTTTCCAGCCCTTCCCAGCAATAATCCCACTGTACGGCTGTTTGCCGGAAATGTCCCAAGGCGTCAAACTTGCCATGCAAAGAGAAAATTCGTGAAAATGACGAAATGCACCCAGGATGATATTTTATAAATCTTGCACGATATACTTTGATTTGGTGCAATTTTTCATTTAAATTCTTGCGGCGTATTTTTTACGTCTTGGAGGTATGTCGGAAATGCGACAATTATCATCCAGGTGGTGGAGATCGATGATGCTGAAAGGAGCCGTCCATCGTCCATCGTCCACCGTCCATTGTCCAGGTTTTTCGAATACCCCTAAAATTCTCCGTATAGACGTGGCTACAGTAAACAAGGGATAGACCTACCGCCCACCTACTATGAGGTGGGGCGGTCTAAAAGAATCACACTTCAGCTTTCAACTACATGTAGGCCTTATTTATGAAACCTGAACACGGGTGATTGAGACATAAAATTCACAATGTAAAAAAACAAACGTTGATGCTCAATCAACATCACGATCCAATTTTTCTGTCAAACTTTTTAGTCAAATATTTCCATTCGACACTCTCAATCCACACGGTGGATTTTTTATCTCTCTTTTCGAATATAGAGTCAATACAAGGAGAGGCGCAGTATAGACGACATAACCATACAAAATAAGCCCTCGTTACACTACATACAAAACCCGTGTCGAACCCGGTTTTTTTTCTGTCCACACCTGTTAAAAACGTGGTGTAATAATCCCCTCCGAGCTCGAACGGTTTTTGGAGGGCTTAATTTAGGTCCCCGTCACAAAAATTGAGTAGTGTTGACGGGCACCGGGCCTCAGGAGGGATTTTTCACAGCCGGGCTAGACCCGGGTGTCAAAAAACCCGGGGATTTTTATGTAGTGTAACCACGGCTATAGTCTCAACGCCGTGAAAATGACATCTATGACTGTTCATAACAAAAGGCCTGGTACCACCGCGTTCAATATGTTCAAGGCGTTAATCGGACAATAAAAATATTTCTCCGAGCCACACGGTACGATTTGTAATTATTTGGTCAAATCGTAGGAGAAAAATAGGACCATCCTCCCACAGCAGGGGTTTTTACCTCGCTCCTCTTCATCCGCTCACACAAACCCCTGCCGACATTCGCCGGAATCCGTGGAGTATCAAAGCCATTCCAGCAAATGTTCATCCCCACCATCTCATCCCAAGAAGGCCGGAGATTGATACACATGAACTACGCAGGTTTGAACAAAGCTGACAAAGCAGGTCAACATGAAATTACTCCCTCGGCGTATCTGTTTGGCGACGTGTGGCCTGAGAATGATATACATTCTGTGCGATGAATGTAGGATAGGCCGAACTCAACTAAGGTTGAATCCAGCGGTGTAAATAGGTTAATGACCCGCATGGGTCAGCGTAGCCAATGTCAGCTGCTTGGCTGTGAATATTACAAGGGCCGTTATACATGTATACGTGTAACTGATCTCTAGTTAGGGTGAGGTGGGGAAGCTGAGGTACTTCAGCACTGTGTTGTGCGTGACACTACGAGACAATCTACGTGTAATGCCTGTCATCTTAAGGTGACTCAGAATGGCGTTCGCTGATTGGGCGCATTTTCTCGTGCGCCAAGTACCTCAGCAAATCAGGTGGATGTCCTCAGGGGTTTGTCTGCGGTGACGAAGGGAGCGAGCAGTAAGAACGCCTGATATTCTCAGGATGATGATAGCGGTGTGATGGTGTGTGACTGATGGGCTGTAGTTAAGCCCCTCTCACTATGATCTTCAACAAAAGCCTTAATGAACGCTCAGTACCGGATGACTGGAAGCAAGCTCGGGTTACCGCCATATATAAAAAGTCTGGAGATAGGCAGACCCTGGTAATTACCGGCCTATTAGTACCACAGCAGTAGCTTGTAAAATGATGGAGGGATGTATCCGAGAGAGTATTCTTGCCTTTATGCTGGATACCGAAAAGTTATCCGAGAAGCAACACGGGTTTTTGCCAGGAAAATCGTGCAATACAAACCTCATAGAGACACTGGACGATATCACTCAAAGCCTGGATAATAATGTACCTGTGGATGTGATCTATATAGACCTTCAGAAAGCGTTCGACACAGTGCCCCATGAACGGCTTCTCTTAAAGCTGAGAGCTCTGGGGATCGCCAGCAATGTTAGTTATTGGCTGGATCGAGAGTTTTCTTAAGGGCAGGGCCATGAAAGTCGTTGTGAACGGGGCCGATTCTGATGACATTCACGTAAGAAGCGGGATACCCCAGGGCTGCGTCCTTGGGCCGATCCTATTTGTTCTTTACATCAACGACCTGCCGGAGATTTTTGCTTCCCCCTGCAAACTTCTAGCAGATGACCTCAAGATCTACAGACCAATCAGAGATAGACATGACAGCACCATACTTCAACAAGATCTTGCGAACCTTTCCCAGTGGTGTGCTACCTGGCTCCTGAAGCCCAACCCTTCCAAGTGCAAGGTACTACATTTCGGCAACAACCCGCATTACAACTATAGTATCGACTTTGACAAGGCGTCAACTCCCTTAGCTGCTGTTACCTCCGAAAAAGACCTTGGAGTTGTAGTGGACGGTATGCTGAATTTTAATGAGCATGTGAGGCAGGCAGTATCCAAAGGTAATAGAATCTTGTGGACAATTAAGAAGAAACGCTATACTGCATTGGTATGCCCTCATCTCGAGTACTGTAAGTCAGCCATCATCTTGAAGAACAAAGGGCCTCGGCAAAGCATAGAAAGTGTCCAGAGGAGGGCAACAAAGCTGATTCCTCAACTCAGATCTGAGCCTTATGATCGGAGGTTGCAGTCTCTGGATCTACACTCACTCTGTTACCGGAGAACTAGGGGGGATGCAATTCAAGTCTTCAAGTTTCTTAAAGGTTTCAGCCGCATCAACGCTCAGGTATTACCACTTGCAGTGGGACGTGTAACTAGGAACAGAGGGCATTGTTTGAAACTGGAAAAGAGAAGGGCTAGGTCCGAAGTGAGGAGGCACTCGTTTGCCTTTCGTGTAGTGGACAATTGGGACTTATTACCAGCAGAAGTTGTGGAGGCTAGAACGATCGACAGTTTTAAATACAGATTGGATAAAGCCTGGAGGAACTTAAAATACTCCTACGATTAGCTCACCTTTTTATTAATGAACAACAGAGGGAGGAGAGAGAGAGACTTATTTGTGTGAGATGCTTGCGTTTTTCATTGCCAAGTGACTTTACCCAGTACCCGCGCCTCTGCGCAGAGTTAATGCTTCCTTGCTTGCTGCCATAGATCAACAGGTCATAGACCTCCGATCTTGCCATGATGATAATGATGTAGACTGTATTTTCCTCTGATTTCTCCGATTCCTCTGATTCCTCTAAATCGACATGGCCCAAATTTGTGGATAAAAATTTTTGCTCAAACTTTTTGGGTCAAATTAGGCGAAAAAGGTCTGATTGCAACAGCCAAAACAGGTATGTGGGACTAATGAGCACACGAAGGGTCAAGACGACAAATTCTGCAATGGGAAAATACGGTATGGTTTCCCGTCGGGAATCCCGAAGGCCCAAAATAGGCCTCTGATATTTTAAGTAATGCCGTCATCAAATTTTATGAATAGTGTCACCCTGTTCCCTTTTCTCAGCGTTTCAATCATTCATTGTATGCGACAGGCCTATAGGGAGACTCCACTCATTGTAAACTTTTGAATTTTTATCAATCCATGGCATGCATGGAGACAATGAGGAACTGGAGGAACTAACACTAATAGATGTCTCTAGTAGTAACAAGGTTAGAATGAAGAGGGAGAATGTTTTTTTGCCTCTAACTCCTTTATTATTTAATTAATCATACAACATGCAGCGAGAGATTATTTTCTGTTTGGATAATTAATAATGGTCAGGAGTTAAAACATGGGTTTGTGCGTTATGAAGTAGGCCTATGAGGTCGTACAGACACATGGTAGTCATGATGCCCCGATATCAGATGCAGAACATTTACAGATTTCGGTACCACTCATTTTTGAGTTTGAGAGAGAGAGCCAAGCAAGATCCTTTATTCCTTTATTCCTCACAAACATGACCTTCTTAGCAAAGGCCTATTGCTTTTATTCCAGTAACAAGAAAGACATTGTGTCAGTGCCGGATTCAGGGTTGTCAGAAAGGGGGCGTTTTATGTGTTTTTAGATGCATTTTCCTGGCATCTGAGAGCACAATAGTTGAATGCTTATGTGATTAAATTTTTCTCGCTAAAAAAATCATTTATGAAGTTCTCCAGGGAAGGTGTTAGCGAAAGCTAATACTAGTACCTGTACCACACGGCGAGCTAGTTTGCTGGGGAGAAGAGCTTACATATAATATACATAAAACTAATAAGAGTGTGTCCCATTCATATGGTCACGAGTGTGACGAGTTTATTTTCTGCTGACATTACAGTACATGTACTCATATTAATGTCCCCAGCAAAGGTGGGGGTCAGAAAACCGGTACAATAGTATTATCTAGAGATACAAAATGTTTAAGCAAGCAATAGAAACAATCACTACCCAACGGTTGGGAGGGCGGGATTCAGGAAAATACACAGTAGACTAGTGGTGTTGTTGCTATACAAAAGTTGTTTGAGAGAATGATATATCTAGAGGGATTGAGAGGTAAAATGTATGTTGTTGGAGCTGGAGGGAGAGCAGCCATTGGCTGGATGGTAAGGCAGATTAAACTAATTCCAGGAAAGGTAACCCTGGCCAGATGGCTAATGCTATCCCCCCTGCTGGGGGTTCAAGAATAAAGAGGTGACTGTAAACTGTAAACGTGGTGATTGCTAAGATCACAAGAGGGTGAGGCAGAATGGCCTGGTTAATATCTTGGGTACACGTCCAAGCACAAGGTGCGAAAAACAACCAGTAACTGCAAATATATGGCAGAACTCCATAAAAGCATTTCTGTTTGGCTACATAAATTATCTTACTCTGCCAAAAATAGGAAAGGGGGCCTAGGCCTACGCCCCCCTCGGATCCGACCCTGGGTATGTACGTGTGGGAGGTTTATAGGTAAACCATGCCAACCACTTTGACTTACCTTCCAGTAGGCCTACTGATGCGCTGAGTAAGATCAACATCCCCATTAAAAAGTGTAATGAAGACATCTTGGCGATGATCAGCTGAACTGTCAAGTGGTATAAGGAGCGAATGTCGCGGAAGTGCAATTTTGGACATCCGATCACACTGGCTGATTTAGACCTAATGCATTGTACTGACAGGTTAGTAAATTGTGCAATAGGTCTATTTTAGTCAGGAATCGGCGGAAATGCCGAGCGGAACCATGGGGAATCCCGACTGGGAATACCTTTGTTTCATCAGTCATTATATCCCACAATGCACTGTAACCGGATGTTTTCCGTTTGATGTCTTCGTCGCTTCGTTGGTTTTATTATTATTATTATTATTATTATTATTAGACCAACACATTTACAAGAGTTTGTTTACAATATACATGTAGTATAACGATGGCCAGGACACAAACAAGGCCCCTTGTGGCCGCTGGCGTTTGTGCCCTTGCATACATAAGTAAATGCTACCTGTATAGAAACAATTTATAAAGAGAAGGAGAATAATGAAAAAACCAACTGACACCAAGACATTAAAAGTTAGCATTACGAAAATTACAAGTATAACCAATTGACACCAAGACATTAAAAGTTAGCATTACGAAAATTACAACTATAACAATTTGGAACGGTACAATCAACTTTATACGCAGCTAGTATAGTATTTTTATAATATTGTGAAAAACCTTGAATACTGTGTGTATGAAGTTTATCAGTTATACAATTTGGGAGGGAATTGTGTAGTCGAGCAACGCTGTATCTAGGAATAAATTTTGCATAATCATGTCTCGTTAAAGGTAAAGATAAATTATTATTATTTCTCGTGCCATAGGTATGGATTTCATGATTCTGGGTGAAGTAGTCACGCTGGAAATAGGCAGGGAGATCATTATTGAAGTACTTGTATAGAAATTTCATTTGGACGACGGAGTGTAGATCTGGAAGTTTCAGCAATTTATAGTATTTGAAGAGAGGTTCCGTATGGGCAAGACGATGACTTCTGCTGATCGTGCGGACAGCTTTTTTCTGTAGTTTTAGGATGTCAGTACAATTATGGCCCCATGAAAGCGATTGGTATGTGAGATGAGGTGTGATGAGAGAATGGTAAATGGTAAGAAGTGTTTTTTGCGGAACAAAAAATTTTATATTGTTTAATATACCAATGACTCTAGATATTTTGGTTGATATATGTTTTTTATGTAACGACCAATTTAATGTATTACTCATGAGGAGACCAAGAAAGTTAAAACTTTCAACGCGTTCTAATGGAACTGTATCTATTCTTAGATCCAAGGGGATAGGATTTGAACCTTGTCGTTCGCAAATCATGTATTTGGTTTTCATAATATTTAATGACAATTTATTTGCTCTCAGCCAGTTTGTGATTTTGGAAAGTTCCTTATTAATAGTACGACTTAGTTCGTTAGGTTGAGAGAGTGATCCAAGTTGAGATAGTTCGGTTTCTAGTGTGGTGTCATCAGCAAACATAATGAAGTTAAATTGGTCACTTGCGAGGTTCAGGTCATTAACATAGATTATGAAAAAGAGTGGTCCAAGGATCGAACCTTGAGGGACCCCGGTACTTATTGATTCGTATTTAGATGAGGTGCCAGCTAGATCGACATATTGTTGTCTGTTAGAGATATAGCTTCGAATAAGGTCAAGGGCGTGATCCGAGAGGCCATAATGATTTAATTTTTGAAGCAAAATGTCATGATCTAAGGTGTCAAATGCTTTGGATAAATCCATAAATATAGCAAGTGACTTTTTACCGCTGTCTAATGACTTAGTTATTCTGTCTATCAATTCAGCTGCCGCTAGGTCAGTAGAGTGTTTGGCACGAAAACCATATTGACTTCCAAAAAATAAATTATTTGTGTCGAAATGTTTAACTAATTGGTTAAATATAACTCGTTCATAGATTTTTGATATTGCTGGCAATAGAGAAATAGGTCGGTAATTATCGAAGAGTTTACTATCACCCTTTTTGAACAGAGGTAAGACCTTGGCTATTTTTAGCTTGTCCGGGAAAATACCTGTTTCGATTGACCGATTAAGTAATAAGGTCACGGCGCTTAATATTTCAGATTTACAGATCTTGATGAGTTTAGTGGACAGTCCATCCCACCCACTGCTGGGTTTTGCCTGTAGACCGTCAATTACCTTGGCAACATCTGTTTCATTGATTGTTTGAAACATAAACGTTTTGTTCTTAGGGTTTTTTAGATATTCATTGAAAGTAGTTGGGGGAGCTTTGATTTTAGAAGAAAGTTTAGGACCAATGCCTGAGAAGTAGTTATTAAAACTATTGGCTATGGTGTTCTTGTCAGTTACCGTAGTATCGTTAATAAGGAAAGAATCAGGCAATTGTGATTTAGCAGGAGAGTTATTAATAACTGAGTTTATAGCTGACCATGTTTTTCTCGTATCGTTACTGCATTTATCGAAGAGCTGAGAATAATGATATTTTTTGGCATTGTTGATTAGTCTACGAAGAACTTTATTAAAGGTTTGTAGTTGTTCCACTCTAATTTCATAGAGTTGACAGTTTTTTGGTGTATCTTTTAATTTCTTGTATAGCCTGTCACGTTTAGTGATAGATTTGACCAATGCATTTGTGATCCATGGTGTCTTTTTATGTCTGTGTTTCTTTAGTTTTACTGTACGAAGAGGAAAATGTGTTTCTTTAGCATTGATAACTATGTTATGAAATGTATTGAAACTGGTGTTTACATCCGTTGTGGACCAGTTTTCATCATTTATTAAGGTAGTTACTAGTAACTTATCGTTTAGTTCGTTTTTAAAGTGAGTTATGTTTTCTTCGTTGAATTCCCTGTATTGTATAGTTTTTGGCCCATACGAATTATTAGTGAGATCAGATTTAATACTGATAAAGTAGGGTTGGTGATCTGACATTCGATTGTTTAAGATACCTGTAGAAATGGATGAAAATCTTGGAGAGAAGCGACACATGAAGTTATCAATTAATGTAGCACTATGGGGAGTTATACGAGTTGGATATGTTATGGTCGGGTAAATTGAGGGGGTGAACAAGGTATCCACAAAGGCACTGAAAGCAGGTTTTTCTCTTAGCTTTAGTAGATCTATATTATAATCTCCCGCGATTATTAATTCACTGCTGTTATTTTGGAAATGTGATAATAATGCAGAGAACTCATCTGTAAATTGGAAGTAATCTTCATTTCGTGTATGTGGTAATCTGTAAATATTTCCCAATATGGTTTTATTCTCGTTTCCGTTGCCAGTAATTTCAATGAAAAGGTTTTCCCAAGATTTGTGTTTTGGTAAGTCAGAAAGTATTCTATAACTGAGGTCGTCTTTTATGCCCGTTGTACACGGTAGGATTTTCTTGTACTAAAAATTATAAATGGGGCTTAAATGGGTGTTCACAATGCCTTTCAGCAAGGCAATCGGTAGCCTATGACCGAAATCACCCTTCATGAGCCTCATTTATAATTTTTAGTACAAAAAAATCCTACCGTGTACAACGGGCATAAGGTAAATGCTAAGTCCGCCATGTGCCGAACATGTCCGACCTTGATGTATGGGAATATAACCTTGGATGTTAAAGAGACTTGCCATGTTTACATCCTCAATCCATGTTTCCTGTAAACAAATAGTCGTTATCTACAGCGAACGGATAGGGTAAAGATTATTATGTCAGCAGGAGTACGTTTTTATTAAATTACGGATACAACAGATCGAGACACCTAACGTATTTTATAGTCTCGGTCACCCAGCCGCTGTTTCGAATCTGGGGATCGAACAAGCGTCTGGGTCATAACGCCACTTTTTCTGTTACGAGCAGACCAAGATCCTGGTCTGGATGCTGATTGGCTAATCAGGGACAGAGCTAGTCATTCATTCCCATCCGCCGATTCCTCCCTTTCGAAAATCACAATCCGGCTGCTGATTGGGCAAGAGAAGTGATCATGTGACCTCATCATGGCGACGACCACATAATGTCAGTTGGGATTTCTCGACCTCGTCTACCGTACGGATACACAATTCCTGCTTAGTTTTCAGCCTGATATTCAACTCCAATAAGTTGATGCTGTCCAGTAAGCTGTCTCGGATCACTTCACCGATCGATTCATTGCCAGATTCAGACATTTTGGAAGGTTGTGAGGTGAAATTTTATCCATCAATGGAAGCAGCCGTCTTATGTCACGTGACCTGCTACAGCATTACCACAATGCACTGTATCACAAGAATAACGGCGTTCTGGGCCAGACGTTTGTGTAGCAGTACTGCGGAACGAAACGGCTGGCTGCGCGAGACTACGTACCGTATTTTAATGTCACCTTGGGGAGCAAATATGAGTGTGTTCTAGCGATTGAAGGTACACTCATGGCCAAAAATAAATGGACAGCAGTTTATCTTGAATATCTCCGAACCAATTGGGTAGAGAAAAATGGTCCCAACATATATAGTAGTAAATTTTTCTGGCTATCTAATGGTATCAGCGTCGAAAAATTCCGCTAAAAATGCCGCATTCGACAGAAGGAATTTTGTAAAGGCATGTTTTTTGATACTTTTTTATTTGCATGATTTCATTCAAAATTTTTATATGACCGTGTTCTACTCATCGAGTAGACGGTCCAATTCAACTTGAGTTGAAATAGGATTTTGTCACTTGCAAGTTCAACACACCGAACACAATAAGAATGCAGCATGCATGTGCAGCAGGCATGGTCGGCGCCTAAGGTAATTTCATGATCCCATGATGCTCATGTCCCTATTGAACCGACTAAAAGCACCTAGTGCCCGAAACGTCGTCAGACGTGTTTTACCTGGTGAATTCGCAGTATGAAAAATAATGTACAGTTGTCGTAAATGCGACCTGAGACACCTGCCTAAACAGTTAGTGCGCATTAACCGTTCACACTACAAAGTTTTTACTGTTTGGCCTACATCGTATTGATGAGCTGGCATTCTCGACACTCAATATCGTCACACATTATAGGTCTATTTTTGCCGTTTTCTTTTCATTGACAAGCGTTCTGTTCTATTGACCGCTGATAATAGGGAGGTTCCACAACGTCTCCGAATTCCGAATTACGAATATGCTTCGACTATGACGTCATCACCTTGACGTATGACGTCGCGTCTTCTTCGTGACGTCGTGCAAATTCGTTGCATCTTAACGGGGATGGGCCTAAATCTTCGTAGGTCATTTACGAATTACGAATTGATAATTTTCAATTACAAGAAATGTTTTCTTGGGCTTTTCTGGGCAGAGAGGTGACAATTGGTTATTCCTGACACACTTTAGTGGTGAAATAAATGCTTAAAATATCAGTGTAAGGTGATGAAGTGGTGTTAAAGGGAGGTTGTCACACCGTTCACAAGGCCGAAGGTCGAACCACCACCGATTTTTGACGAAGAAACGGCGTCATGACGTAACGTCACGCAGGCCTGAAATCGTTTCGTGATTCGCAATTCGTGACGATGCAGTACCTCACTAATGACTAGAGGCATTTCGAAATGATTTGGGGTCAAGCCTGTCCCGAATATTAAAAGAAGGCAATTTTATTTCATCAATTGGGTGTTCTTTTTGATTTCCCTAGTCTGATTCCACTGACCTACTCACACCTACTGCACTGACTACGGTAACTGCAGTTACCGTACAAACAACATGGCGACCACGGATTTTCGATCCCGTGGTGAGTGCAGTATTCAGCTCGATTTCTCACGAAAAACGCAAGCTCAACGTCTGAAACATACGTGGGGGATTCTTCACTATAGGAACTATCCACGACGTAAATTGTAGCCCAAAATATTTCCCAATAAATGTGTATGGACCGAGAGAAAAATCGAAGCGAGGCAACGGTAACTCAATCTTGACACACACGGTAACTCAGATGTTGCACTTCATCATCAGCAGCAGCAGCAGCAGCAGTCGAAGGTAATCCTGTTGACTTGTCATACGGCGTGAAATGTTTCGCTTCAATCACAGTGGCAACCGCGGGTGTGGCATTGAACAACGCTCCCTTATGCGGTGAATGCGTGATCACTGGGTTGAGTAGTCCTTGATTACAACACAATGCACAAGTTCGTTTTTCCACCTCCAAAACGTATTTACATGTACATCAATTATTAAAAACAATTCAAAGTGTGAATTTCACCCCTCTGCTCTAGTTTCAAAACTGTGAACCCGCTCAGCCCATTCCTTGTCCATGAGGCGCTTAAAGGTATCTAAGGTCCTGGCACTGACTGTGTTGCTACTGAGGCTGTTCCAAGGAGTAACAACTCTCTGGGTGAATGATTGCCGTCTCACCTCTGTCTTGCACCGCTTCTTGGCCAGCTTGGCCGTATTACCCCTCGTCCGAGTGTTCTGTGTCCTGGGTAGCAACTTGTCTAAATCCCCAATGCATAATCCGGTGTTATACTTGTAAACCTGGATTAGGTCACCTCGCATGCGCCTATATTTGAGTGAGTGAAGTTTCAAATGCTGCAGCCTATCATCATATGGCATTACACGAAGTCCGGTTGCGAGTCTTGTCGCCTTTCTCTGGACCCTCTCCAACGTATCTGAATCAGACTTGGTTCTAATGATCAGTGCCTGTGAACAGTACTCCAGATGGGGCCGTACAAGTGCCGTGTAAAGTTTTCGAATTACATCACAGTCCCTCGATGAAATTGCTCGTTTAATAGTCCAAAGAATCTTAGTAGCCTTGGATGCGGCTTCCTTGATGTGAGTTTTGAAACTTAGATTTTCATCCACATGGACCCCAATGTCCTTCTCCATCTCCACTTCCGTTAAACCTACTCTCACTCCGTTTATTGTGATGTTATACGGGTTCCTAGGGTTGTTGTATCCAACGTGAAGCACCTTGCATTTTGGGCCGTTGGGCTGTAACAGCCACCTTTCACACCATCCTGCTACCTCATCAATACCCTGTTGCAGTATTTCCGCCTCTGGTTGGCTCTGCACTCTGTAAAACATCTTGAGGTCGTCTGCTAGCAGTCTAGTTGGGGGTGTAAGGCTTCGGGGAATGTCATTTACATACAGTACAAACAAGACCGGACCTAGAACACTACCTTGCGGTATTCCGCTCACGACCTTGTATGGTTCCGATTCCGTCCCATTTACTACGACCTTCATGATCCTGTCAGCCAAGAATCCCTCAATCCATCTAACCACTTGATGACAGATGCCCACGGCTTCGAGCTTCACTAGTAACCGCCGGTGGGGGACCGTATCGAATGCTTTGCTAAAATCGATGTACACAACATCCACAGGCAGCTTCTCATCCACTAGTTGAGTGATACAATCGAAGGTTTCAATGAGGTTCGTGGTACATGATTTCCCCGGTAAAAACCCATGTTGTTCGGGGGCCAGCTGCTGCGTCTTTTCCATAAGTTTAAGTATATGCTCACGTATGAACCCCTCTAGTACCTTGCAGACAACTGATGTTAAACTTACTGGGCGATAGTTTACTGGCTCACGGGTGTCACCTTTCCTCTTGTATATTGGTGTAACCAGCGCTCCCCTCCAGTCTCTTGGTATGCTACCTTCCTCGAGCGATTTATTATATATCACCTCAAGTGGGGAAGCTATAACTGATGCCAACTCCTTCAGCACCCTCCCATGTATCTCATCAGGTCCCATCGACTTATTGGGGTTAACCCCCTTCAGCTTGCGCTCTACCATTTCCTTGGTGATAACAATGTCCTCCATCTGTTCGACTACACTGGGCTCCATAGTTGGTATATTCCCTACTGGTTCATGAACAAAAACAGAGGCAAATTGTTGATTGAGAGCATTGGCCTTGTCTGCATCTGTCTTGCATAGCTTGCCCGTCAAGTCGCATAGGTCAGGGATCGTGTCCTTGGAGGTTGTACGGCTCTTTACATAACTCCAAAATGCTTTGGGGTTTTGCACCACCTCTGATGCAATTTTCAACTCAACTTCAGCTTTCTGTTTCCTAGTTAATGCCCGTAGGTCATTCCTACTGGTTGTAAAACGCTCCCAGCTTCCCTGTGATCTGTCTGCGGTATACGCCTTCCACGCTTTGTTTTTGATCCTGATCATCTCACTAGTCTCCTTGGTTGCATATGGTGATCGTTTCCTAAAATGTCCCCCTTGGCTCGGAGCCACTGGTATGCATTCCACTATCTCTCTCGTTAGTCTAGTTTTGAAGTTGTTCCATGCTTTTTCCGCCGACGTATTAATCAGTTCATTCCGCCAGTCAACATCATCCATCTTTGTTCTCAATTTGACATAGTCCCCCTTGTGATACAGCAATTTGCGGCCCCTCCTTTTGGGCTGTTTCCTAATATCACAGTCTACCGTTACCATCAGACAGAGGTAGTCACTCCTCCCTATGGGTGGTAAGTATTCAATCCTCTCTATAATGTCCACTTCATTTGTTATCACCAGATCATCCATAGTCGGATTTTGACTTGCACGGAATCTTGTCGGTCGATCGACATGCTGGATCAAAAAACTTGAAGAAACGGTACGATGAAATGCCCTGTCCAACTTTTTCACACCCTTCGCTTCCTCATCACCCCAGTTGATTGAGGGGTAGTTGAAATCACCTATAACAATTGTGGGTTGCGATTTTTGCCCAATGGCATCCATAATGCTATTAAGTGCCGTCGCGTTTCCCTCTGACGAGTTCGGACTTCTGTAAATACATCCTAGTAACAGCCCCCGTTTGCTCTGTTCAAGTTCCACCCATACTGCTTCACTAAAGTTATCAGTAAAAGGAGCAGTGAATGGTCCTGCACACATGTCCTTCCGCACGAACACTGCAACTCCTCGTACCTGTTGGTTGATATTATGATGCGGCATACCATACCCAGGTATCAATATCGAATCAGCAGTCATAGGTTCCCGAATTTTGGGCTTTATCTCACATAGCGCTATCACATGTGGGGTAAGGTCCGATACTATAGCATCCAATTCCGGCTTCTTGTTAGTAAGAGTATCACAGTTTGTTTTCAGTATAGATAGTTTTTCAACACTAGAACTAGCAATTGGGTCTAATAACTTCGAATTCAAATCCAAATCAGGAACTGTGCATTTATCAGTAACTGTGCTATCAGAACTATGTACAGGTAGCGGTGGTTTGCTATCACCCCATGAACCCTGTCATTTCCTCCGCTGGGACTGACCATCACCGTGAGGGGGCCTGTTATAATCCGGAATCCCTACAATCTTGTCTCCACGAATTCTAACCCCTTTGTGTCCAGCCTCAATCAGCCCATCCAATTCATGCCTGAGCCTCTTATAGCGCTCGTTCTGCTGCTTGGTTCTGTCCGGTATACACATAACTCCATCCAAACGCTCCGGGTTAGTTTTTTTAACATCCAGATACCGTTCAAAACATGATAGTCTGTCCGCTACAGTCTTGAACACAACCTTCATAGGTTTGGGTCCAACATGGCCACTGTTAGCCCCAACTGGTGTCCGTATGATGATCTTAGGTCGTGGCGGCCTCTCCATATCCAAAGCTTCCGTGAGAAAAGCATAGAGCATCCGCTCATCCTCCTCCCTTCTGGCTACTGTGTCAGAATGCTTTGACTCCTGCATGTTGAAATATACCAGGTTTGTTTCCCTCCCCCTTTTCCTCGGCTAACTCCTTTCTCAGGTCTTCAATTCTCTTGTCAATATCTTCGCAGCTGGGGGCTATTCGGTTCGGAATGTCTTTGAGGATATCCTCCTTCAGGTCCCTGACTGCCTTACCTAAATCCTCCTGGCCAATAGCCTTCCTCTTCAGGGAATCCACTTCTACTGCAAGTCGATCCACCTGTTCCCTATCAGCCTTATTACTCATGGCTGCTAAGATTTCTGTATGATTGTTCTGCATCTTACCCATGATTACAGTAAGCTCTGACATCTGTTTCGCTAGCATATCTATCCTTTCGACAACCCTGGACTCACTATCCGCCTGTTTTGTAACCTGCACAGCCTCCCCCATAGCTAGAATCGATTTACATCTATCACATGTGTAGAGGAATGAGTCAAGCATTGGTTGATCAAGGGTGTCCAGCAGTAGGTGCATCGGAAATGCACAGCACGGATTACACACAGGCCTCTTACAGAAGTTACACTGCACTTTGCACGAATCCAGGATTGTACTTTCCCCACACTCAAGGCACGGGGCCCGCTTGAACATAGCCTTTGCAGGGGTGGATGTCATCATGGTTGTCCCAACAGTTGGACCTCCCAAGTATGATATGTTAATAGAATCTTCACTCTGTAGCTTCCTTTTCTCCAAATTGGTCACCTCTTCACGAGCTCGCTCAAAAACCGAGGGGCTACTAGGGGGGGGGGGGGNGGGGGGGGGGTAGCATAACCATCCTGACGTGACATTGGGTCAGCTGCTTTCGTCTTTGAGATGCGTAGTTTGACACCGGTGTCTTGACTAGGATAACATTCATATATCGTACGATTTTCATCAGCCAAAGTACTCTCTAAAAAGGTTGAGGCCTCACTATCCCATATGTCCACTGCTGATTGATTGGTCGTGGGCTTCGTTTCCCCACTGGCACTACCACTGGGCCTAGGTACACTCCCCTGCTCACATGGGGTTGCAATCTCCTTAACATGCTCAGTAACCTCCATGGTCACCGTATCAGTCTTATTGCCAATCATCCCCTCTGATCGGACGATGTCACTACTCTGAGCCTGACTATCCATTGTTAATTTGCACCAGCATCAAGTAGTTTCGGACATTAGGCTAAAACGACATTGCATACATGTATGTACATGTCACTACATGCACTGAGCTTCGAGGTTGTGAGCTGGGCTGTCCGATGAATTTGACTAGGCTAACGCCGAAATACTAACTATAACAAAAACTGTACTTATCGGCTTGAGATTCCAAAATACTAATTGCAATTGCTCCCCTCCACGTTCTCTAAGATCAAATGACTCCACTTGGTCAGCAGCAGCGTTCCAACGGCAGATCAGCTGTGTGCCAACATCAATGAACATGTACAAAATACACAGAAAGCAATATGGCATCCCTCCCGCGGCAACTTTGAACAGTCCAACACGCAAGTGATCCACGTCCAGCTTCGAGTCAAACGTTTGTACAATATCGATTCAATGCCACCTGTTCGATCCTTAAGTGTTGTTCAACATATTTTGTGGGAGCTATAAAGTTTTCGCAAGAAAATCACCACAAAAAGGGGTTTAAAACACAGAGCTTTCCAGAAAACGATCGCCACACCCGCGCATGCGCACAAGTCTTAGGGAGTACGGTAACTCTGAATAAATTCGGTAATATTGGGGCAAAGAAGAGGTTTGCAGCCAAAAAAGGCATGGTATTTCGATTAGATGAACATAATAAAGTCATTTTTAGTGTTTACTTATACAGATTACATCCTGTGCCTTTACTTTCTGTGAATGAGGACCATGGATAGGATCATTAGGCCTACCTAGGCCTATACGTATCGTGCTTTATCAGCGTGCTTTCTGTGGGATCATACTAGCTGACTGCCACTCACTGGCTACTGATATGCCGACCAACGTTTTTTTGCAGGAGGGCTACTGGGATGCTACTTCTAATCTGTGATACCGGTAAATCAACCAATTTGTTACCCGAAGAAGAAATAATTCAGCCTTCAATGAAATACCATCCCAAAGAGAAATTCAGTATCAGATCATTGGTTACAAATCAATAGGCCTACATTTTGGAATTAAAATCAGCGAATTAAATGGAAAAAAAATGACTATTGATTTGGAAAGCGGAAAATTGAGGAGGAAGCGGATGTTAGAAGAAATGAAAGAGGAAACAATTTCATTACTCANAAAGTGGACACTTTTTACTGGGGGACACCTTTTACTGCTACACCGGGACGCAGGTGACAGGGTTGTAGGCCCTATTCCTGGTTATATTCTGGTGTTGTCAGCGCCATATCATAATGAAATGGTCCATGGACCATGTGCTCACTTGGGTGAACGTACCAGAAAAACAAATGACAAATGTTAAATCGAAATGTTCCAGGGTCATGTATCCTCAATAGATACACCTGATAAAAATTTGGAGACAATCCAGGTTACACTCCTGACCTAAGCCTCCTAGCTACCCGTCTTAACTTTAAGACACTTTTTTGACTTAAGTTTTTTTGAGAACTGCAGACTTAAGACTACCGGCTTAAGACTTGTTACTACCGGTACTAATTTGTGAATTAATAAGATGGCCCCTACTTGTCTTTTGACTCTCTGGGCTGGTTGTGCGCAACATGATGGAGTTTTCGATCTGAAGGATATCTCTTTGTTTGGAGCTGGATGCGACAATTATTTATACCTATATTAGTATTATTGACACTTGATGATTATGTTCCTGTGAGCACCGTTTTTATAGTTAAGGATAAACCACGTTGGATAAGTCCGTCCTCACCCGCACTTGCATGCGAGCTACTGTACATATGTATATACTACGTTGTTATGGCAAAGAGCCAAACCGGCCCATGATGCCACTATGATGATGATGAAAAGTCGGGTAAATTGAGACTTAAGTCAACAAACCGGGTCCAGGAGTTACTGAACTTTGAGCGTTGGTTTTGGCCACCTGGTGGCCAAGCGGAGAATCGAATGAGACTGAAAAGTGGTATCATAGGTCACCTGACATAGGGGTGTATATGTACCAAGTCTCAAGTCAATAGCCCATTAAGCAGTTACGAAACGCGCCACCAAATGACTAAATTTTGAACTTTGATCTCTGTGACCTTGAAATGTCAGTCAAATCAAAAACCCCTTACTTATGTCATGCATCCTCATTAGAAGCACCAATGATAAAAATTTGGAGAGGATCCACTCATTAGTTCAGGAGTTACAAACTCTACAACAGTGTCGATTTTCTCCACTACGTTACACAAATAGACACTGTCATCGACCAGTCGCCGCCATGTTTGACCGCATCACTCCTCCTAATGGAGTTACCATTAGAAGCCTGATCACAATTGGTAGATATTTTTCCATTTAACCTTCCGCTGCACTACTTTTCAAGATGGTAACCTTCGAACGATACTAGAGGGCGTTGGTTGAACCTCGTTCCCAAGACCCTATAGTGTCAAGATTGCAGGAGTTATTGCACTTTTTTGTGTTTTTTGGTTTCCGCCACCTGGTGGCCAAGCTAAGAGTCGATTCAGACCGAATTGGTGCCATAGGTCATCTGACCTAGAGGTGCACCTTATTTTTATCCAACAGACAGGTTGCCCATTTAAAACGGTTGGTTGCATCCTACCTTGATCGTGCCTGTCTCAAACACAGGGACTTGAGGCGTGCATTGCAGGGGTGGTGGGTGTGTTGCAGAGGTCCAAGGAGCACATACCCCGGCAATATCCCCCCCCCCCCCGTAATGCCCCGGTATACTAACGTATAGGCCCCTACATGTACCTCGGATAGGTTATTTTTCTCCGAGGTGTACGTTAGTGTACCGAGGCATTGCTGGGGGAGGGGGGTGTTATTACTCCTTATGCACTCCTTGGACCTCTGTAACACACCCACCACCCCTGTAATGCATGCATCAAGTCCCTGTGGTCTCAAACCACTGATTTACCATTCTAATGGCCCTAAGTTACCGTACTCGCAAGACTGAGTTACCGTACAGACCGATAGCGTTCTGATTGAGTTACCGTTGCCTCGCTTCGATTTTTCTCTCGGTCCGTACACATTTATTGGGAAATATTTGGGGCTACTTTTGAGGCGAGCTGTTTTCTTTGGGCCCCTCATGAACAATAGATTTTCTATTGTTCACGAGGGGCCCAAAGAAAACAGCTCGCCTCAAAAGGCAGTCACTGGGCTACAATTTACGTCGTGGATAGTTCCTATAGTGAAGAATCCCCCACGTATGTTTCAGCCCTTGAGCTTGCGTTTTTCGTAAAAAAATCGAGCTGCATTCTGCACTCACCGCGGGATCGGAAATCCGTGCAGGGGCGTGTCCAGGATTTCGAGCAGAGGGGGGTCCAGGGCATCGAGGGTCGTCAAGAATGGAGCCAGAGGGGGAGCGCGAGGGGGTATCCCCCTCGCAGGTAGGAAATTTTGTAAAATCTGCGCACCGAAGACGCCATTTCCCAGCATTTCAGCCTTGAACGTGTCTTGACTGAGTGAACCTGGTCGCATCCGCCGCACCCGACAACGGATGTAGACTACCTCATGGGCTTACTCATATACCAGAACTATAGCGGGTAGGGGTCCGAAGTTTCGAGAACCCGCTAGACCCCTCACCTACTTGCCCCTCTCCCTGTATTTCATGCTCGCTTGAAGTAATATGGGTAAAAAAATCTATGGCCTGCGCGAGCAGCGGGGGGTCCGGACCCCCTGGACCCCCCCTCTGGACACGCGCCTGCCGTGGTCGCCATGTTGTTTGTACGGTAACTGCAGTTACCGTAGTCAGTGCAGTAGGTGTGCTACTCCGATGGCGCTTGTTGTGATGATAAAAGTGCCATCAGGTCGACATTGCGTCTTGAAGCTGCTCGCGGCAACTAGCTTTCCGGCGATGGAAGCCACTCGGAGGTACTGATCAGTGACAGTTGCCGATTTCGTCGACATGAGCACGCTTGCGTCTCCGAGCAACTGCCGGTATGCTATAACGTGTTTTTCTGCTGCTCGTGAAATTCTTCGTGATTAATACCACTCACGAAGGTATTAAAATTAGAAAGGTATCAACATAATAGTTCTCATCACCTACACCAGCACAAACCCAATCAGATTCGCGAACGCGATTGGCAGGACCGCACAGAAAAAAGAAATCAACTCGAGTGGAGACTGAGATCTCACTATAGGGACAAAATGGTTCGAAATACTTTTTGACTGAAAATGAAACAGAAAATATTTCGGCCCGAGACAATGACATCTCAATCTGAGTTGAGTGATCTCAGAATGAGACTGTCAGTCTCTCGGCCCAAAATATTTTCCGTTTCATTTTGAGACAAAAGGCTCAGACTTATTGGGTCTTGGATCTTGGATCTGGAGTGGATCTTGAATTAGAGTGTCCCACTTGTGATGTACTTATCGACATGCTTTGGACAAGACCCATCACCCGTGTCCAGAACACGGCAGACATCAGGATTACGAATGGCTTTTGCTGTAACGTAGACATCTCTGACGTGCTGGTCTAAACTCCTCATGTGCTCCAGAGCAAATGATATCCGCCACAGAGCTTGCAGATCATCCGGTGAGAACTCCTTGGACAAGGCACTTTTTACATGTGGTGGTTTGGTAACTAGTAGGTATCCTTTGCGTGGGAGAGCTTGTTCATCCATTAACCATGTTTGAGTTACTGCACCATCAGGCCAGCTATCGACGTGGAGACAAGGCACTGCATCAACTGAAGTAATCAGAGTAGATTCATGTTCTTCATCAGACTTGACTCTTTGACCACTTCAGCATGAAGGGTGAACAAGCCTTTCGATTGCTTTTTATTACCCCTGGAATCAACGATATCACCTGCGACAGATTCTCCACTACGGATTCAAGATGGTTCAGTTTGTTTGAAGCATAGCGGAACTCACTCAAAAACCTGCTATGGTAGCTTTCACTTCCTGTCTCAAACAATTCTTGCTTTGATTTCTATAACGAGCATAGCCATGGCCAACATCCGAGATATTCTGGCCTCTGATTCCCCCAGATCTAAAAAGAAGAGAAATCCATCTCATTTGGTAGACCGACTTTTGTTCCCTCATGTGAAATACGGCAGCCCTCTACTTGAGCTTGTGAAAAAGTGGCACAATCACCGACATCGATATGTATCAACTGACGGACGGATTTGGTTATATCCCTGATAGTTGGTGCATGTGTGTTCAGAACATTACCAATGTGGACGCTAGCTCGACAGAGGGCAGTACACCGAAACCCGGTGTAATATTATTAAATGCACCCCGTTACAGAATGCCCTACGGGCATTCTATAACGGCCGAATGCACCCCCGGTCATTTGAGGAAGGGGTGCATTTAATAGTATTACAGCCATGATAGACCAAAACGCCCCCCATTACAGGATGCCCCCTGTCATTTCAAGGGCAGTGGTGCTTGTCGTTACACTTCAGAGCCCATGTTCAGTGTGTGAAAAAAGTCACAGGTAAGCTCAAGAGACAGAAAAATCTGTTGACCGCCAGCTTGCCCCATTGGGCGAACGGGCTCAGGCGTGTGTACTAATGATTTCTTTTCTTTCAGATTGTTGCTTGGTGGCGTGGGTTCGAGACCCTGTGCGGGCGTTCAATCTAATGCTATTTCATATTCATGTATTGTAGGTATAATTATTGTCCCCACCAGCGCCACCTGTGGGGACAATATTGTAATCACTAGGATACTAGCAAAATATTTTTCTTCCTCTTCTTCTTCCCTCGAGCAGTTTCCTCTGTTTCCAAGAAAACGGCTCACTAAGTTCAAAATCGACCACTGCTATCCTAAAGAGTATTGTCCTATTCAGGTCTGAAAAGTTTCACATCTTCAAAAAACTTAACCTTTCGATGACTTTGATGGCATTTTTTGTTCAAAATCTACGCGTTCGCCGTACTGACAAACGCACGCCTCCCTCCGTTTTGTAAAATGTAAACAAAACCACGTGTTTGGGACGGTGGAATGATGGAACAGCCCACCTGATCACGCAATGCGGACGTAGTCATACGCGATATCACTATCATTATAGGTCTAAAAATATGTCTGCCTTTAGCATGAGTGGTGATAGGCCTATCGATGAATAATCCGCTGGCGCCATTACACTTTTATTGGAAAGTCTGGTGAGCTTTGTTCTTAGGCCTAATAATCTTCGACGACAACGGAAGAAAAGGTGGCGATGCGCGGAATCATCTCTGCTTGATGCGTAGACTGGTTCACGTGTTGTCAAAGTTTAGGACAGGTAGCGCCAGGCCATTCGGCCTCTGATTGGTCGAAGGTGATTATCCGCGCTGGAAAATGGCCGTGGTCATAGTCTCGCGCAGCCAGACCCTCGGTTGGGAGACCGAGGGTCTGGCCACAACGTCTAAAGCTTTTGTGATGCTGCTTTGCGCACGACTGCCCATCGCGTAACAAAAATTGTTGAGGTTGGTCTCAGTCTCTGTAATGCTGCGCAGTTCGCGCATGCGTGAAAGAGACTGAGTGACTCAGTCTACCGTGGTCAGTGTCGTGACAGTCTGCACACATCCAGTCCAGATCATTGCAAGCCTAACTTCATGAACTTTGAAATAAACCTAGGCCTATTTTGATTGTTTAGGCCCCTATACGTACCGGTACACAGATACAGGCCATAGGCCAGGGCCTACTCGTGACTTTCGATAGGCCTACATCGTCAGCTGATCATGATTGTCCGAAAATAGAAATCACGTGCATGCATCAATACACTATAAATCGATTGTCGGATGTGTGATAACACGATTCGCTGATTATTCGAAGCAAGCCGCAGCAGGCCCACGCACGGCCAGACGGCAGAAAGCCGCACGTGGTCATCCATTCATATCATGCACATGGATGGGACCATGGATGTCCATCCATGTTATGACTGTCCATGTGTCAGCAGCTGGTCATGCATGGCTGGGCTGCAACTTGCAAGATGGGCCATGCAGGATGAGATCAGCCTAGGCCTCTGGTTGAATTTACTACATTGCTCTCCTGCTTTCATTTTCCTTGAACCAATAAAAAAATACTTAGGCCTAATAAACTCCAGACTGCCCAGAAAGGCTTAGCTAATAAGCTGTATTTACACGAGCCGATTATTATGTCGTAGGTACGATTGTGTCGGTCGACAGAGACGTTCGACAAAAATACACCGTGTATAGGCCACTAGATTTCCGAGACGATTGTCGGTGCGTCATCGCATGCAGAAGTTGGGTGTTCTATTTTCACCCGACATCGGCTGCTTCTCCCCACGTTGTCTACCTAATGACACACGAGGTCCTAAGGGACGCATGAATAAATCGTCCCGTGTAAGCAGATCAGCCGATCCCGACAAATCAGTACGACAATTCTGATACGTACGGCGCCCGTTACGGGACATGTATTTTTTTTTAAAATCTCGCACTGCGTGTTTTAATCTCGCACTGCAACTTTCTAAAGTCGCACTGCGACTTTTAATCTCGCACTGCGACTTTTTAATCTCACAATCTCGCACTGCGACTTTTAATCTCGCACTGCGACTTTATAAACTCGCACTGCGTCTTTATAAACTCGCACTGCGACTTTTTAAACTCGCACTGCGACTTTATAAACTAGCACTGCGACTTTTTTAAAAGTCCCACTGCGACTTTATAAACTCGCAGTGTGACTTTATAAACTCGCACTGCGACTTTTTAAACTCGCACTGCGTCTTTTTAAACTCACAGTGCGACTTTATAAACTCGCACTGCGACTTTTTAAAGTCGGAGTGCGAGTTTATAAAGACGCAGTGCGAGTTTATAAAGACGCAGTGCGAGTTTATAAAGTCGCAGTGCGAGATTAAAAGTCGCAGTGTGAGATTGTGAGATTAAGAAGTTGCAGTGCGAGATTAAAAGTCGCAGTGCGACTTTAAAAAGTTGCAGTGCGAGTTTAAAAAGTCGCAGTGCGAGTTTATAATGTCGCAGTGCGACTTTTTAAAAAGTCGCAGTGCGAGTTTATAAAGTCGCAGTGCGAGTTTAAAAAGTTGCAGTGCGAGTTTATAAAGTCGGAGTGCGGGTTTATAAAGACGCAGTGCGAGTTTATAAAGACGCAGTGCGAGTTTATAAAGTCGCAGTGCGAGATTAAAAGTCGCAGTGTGAGATTGTGAGATTAAAAAGTCGGAGTGCGAGATTAAAAGTCGCAGTGCGACTTTAAAAAGTCGCAGTGCGAGATTAAAACACGCAGTGCGAGATTTAAAAAAAAACATACATGTCCCGTAACGGGCGCCGTAGATACGACTCTGTCATACCGGTACAACAAAATCGGCTCGTGTAGGTGCAGACATTTGGGACAGGGTCTACAGGTAACTTGATTCCATCTTTCTTGGTGGGGACAATCAAATTTGCTGTAAAGCAAATTTCAAAATTCTAGTATTGATATTGACTCTTTATGACAATGATGACGAACTCTAGCATATATTATTATATGTACGAAACTACGTTCGCGTTGGAATTGTTGGGTAAAACTGATATTTTGTCATTGTAAACATTGGGTGAGGTCAAATATTTGGACTAAGCTAAAACTGAGATAATCAGAGTTTTATCCCACCTGGTAGGTTTTAATCTGAACTCCTAAAACCTGCCTCAGATTAAGACTTCATTAAAACTTCGTTAAAACCAAGATAAAACCCAGACTAAAACTTGGTTAAAACCTGAGATTCATGGAATCTGTTCTGGGCCTTTATTTAGTCGATGATGTCTCTGTATTGGCTAATGGTGTCTCTGTATTGGCTCTCTATAGTACAGACAGGTGTACTGTCAAAGTTTTCAGCTATTCGGAGTGCTATGGCTTGTAACTGCAATAGCAAACAAAGCGGCAACCTTAATCCAAACATTTGACCTCTGCAGGTTTTAATCTGGTTTTAGTCCCTAGGGACTAAAACCTCACCCAATTCATTTTCCATTAAAAATTTTAAAACTTCAGCTTCCTGCTGGGATTAACGAAGTTTTATCTAGAGAAGTTTTAATACTCAGGTTTTAAAACTTTCTTAAGACAGTTTTAAGCGGGTTTTAAAATAAAACTTGGAGGGAGGTCAAATATGGTTTTAGTCTAAAACTTTCTTAAGACTTGGCATTAAAACTTGACTAAGCCGAATATTTGACCTCACCCATTGTCAGCTAATTTCTCTCGTGTGCGGCAGGTTTTAGTAAAATCTATCGTGGGCTTTGTGATATACAGGAGTCGCAGAAATCTCAATTTGCGGTGTATATGTACAGTCATTGACATTAGTTTATCTACACCTACTACCTTGAATATTTCAAATACTACTGAGCCAGTTTTAACACGGTTTGTACCACATGAAAGTATATAACCTTGGTCATATTTTTGCATCAAAATTTTGGAAATTTGGAAATATCATAATTATGTAATAGCTCATTAGAAAACCCCCGAAACATCAACATTTTTATTATGGAATTTTATTTTTACTTTTGTTGCAGTTTTGATAGAATGGAACTTTCTAAGGATTTTGGGCTTTGTTTTATCAAAATATCCCAAGTGGTTGCTGAGATATTTGAGATTATCAACATTTTGATAGTTTGAGATTTTCGTGTTTTTCAGGAAATTTTGATGTCAGTAGTTAAAGCTAACCTCAGAATATGGGCTTACAAAATTTTGGAACTTTTTGCTTTAACTGGGCCGAGATATTCATATTTTCAGAATATCAAAATGTTGATGTGCTACATGTAAACTCTTTAACTTAAGACAGCTGTAACTTCCAACCAGTTTACGCTGAAAGTTCCAAAACTTCATTCTCCTACGTTTCTAGGTGAGCTCTGTCTACTAATATCAAAATTTTTGGAAAAATTGGAAATTCTAGAATGAATTAAACGCCTCAGCCCAACGTAACCGTACCCCAATCCCAACCCTTGCCCCAACCCACAACCCCAAAACTCAACCCTACCACCAAAAGTAACCCTAACCCCTAAAACAACGTAAACCTAACCCCTAAAACAACGTAAACCTAACCCCTAAAACAACGTAACCCTAAAACAACGTAACCCTAACCCCTAAAACGATGTAACCCTAACCCCTAAAACAACGAAACCCTAACCCATAAAACAACATAACCCTAACCTCAAAGCCAGCGTATTCAACCGCTTGATCGACAAAAATACAACCACGGTAAAATGGCTAATCAGGGATAGTCATTCATTTCCATCCGCCGATTCCTCCCATTTGAAAATCACAATCCGACTGCTGCTTGGGCAAGATAAGTGATCATATGATCTCATCATGGCGACGACCACATAATGTCAGTTGGGACTTCTCGACCTCGTCTTCCATACGGATACTCAATTCCTGCTCAGTTTTCAGCCAGAAATACAACTCCATAAAAGTTGATGCTGTCCAGTACGCTATCGCAGATCGCTTCAACAATCGATTCATTGCCATTTTCAGACATTTTGGAAGGCTGTGAGGTGAAATATAATCCGTTTATGGAAGCATCCATCTTATGTCACGAGACCTGGTACAGCATTACTCATAATGCACTGTATCACAGAAATAACGGCGTTCTGTGCTAGACGTTTGTGCAACAGTACTGCGGAAGGAAACGGCTGGCTGCGCGAGACTACTATTTCCAAGATTATTAAACCTCGTACCAACAGTCATTTAGTGGTGGCGGAGGGGGCATTCTATAACAGTGTTCACAAAACAAGGCTGTAATCGAGTGACCGGGGATGCATTTAAAATCATGTCTTAGTAAAATTAAATGCCCCCCCCCCCCGGGCATCCTATAACAGATTTTTCTGTTATAGGATGCCCCACCGGGCACTCAATCGAGGGTGCATCTGATAATATCACACCGGTCCTAATACAATGGACGCCTTTTGTGTGGGAAATTGATCAGGACCGGAATGTCAGTTTCATTTCAATAGTTTTAACCACTACTGACACCTATTGAAAAAGTCTGCTATCGTCCCCATTGTCGGAATATTGTGTAGGGGCCTATGGACACCATTCTTGGGCTGAGCAAAAAGCAGGAGGTGTTCAAACCAAGTCTTTGAATGACATTCTTGGCAGTTGCAGCTTCAAGTAAAACACGATGTCTCTGGTCGACACACCCTCAAATACGGGCAACAATTCCAAGCACTTCTTGTGATTCACATGAGGCTCACTGCAGTCGAAACATGCAGTCATCAAGAGACGAACAATCTCAATGTGTCCGAACTCACATGCTTCATGTAGTGGTGATGATAGCTTGATGATTTGTGGTGAGGAGACGTTAGAGGAACAAAATTTTCCACTTCGATTGATATCATATCCCATGTCAAGTACAGCCTCGACTTTATCAGTGCCTGGTGAGGCCATAGCCAGGGTCAGTACACACAGGCTAGTTTTTATAACATTAATTTGATATTCTATCGGTCTCATGATTGGCATGTCTCTGTGTTGCAAATGGTGCTGTTGTGTAATATGTCCGACCCAGCAGCAGATTGAGTCGTATGTTACGTAGATGTCTGCACCAGCTTTGGCTAAGAATTTCATCATTTCACTGCCATTACTTGCAGTTGATAGATGCAGTGGGGTCATGCGGTGCAGAATGTCCCGTGATGGGTGATGTCTTTCAGCACCTAATTTTACCAAATGCTCCACCATGTCTGTATCGCCTGAAAGAAGTGCATCATCGAATGGTCCCTTCCATCCCGAATGTCATGGTCACATTCATTTCTGCAGCATGCTCTGACAGGATGGTTATGACATCCCAAAGCTGACGTCCAACAGCCCTGAATAATGGGCTCATTCCGTGTATGTCGTAGTGCAAGTCAGCTCCAAGGTCAACAAGAATCGTCACGAGTTTCTTGTCTTGCAGTCTAACCGCCGCGACGACTCGCCGCGACGACCATTACCAGAAATATGGAATATCCAGACTGCGCCTGCGCCAACGTAGGCCTCCGGCAACGCAATGGAATTCCTATTGACCAAACAACAAAAGTGCTGTTCAGCGGACATTCCGTAGTTCTGTGCACGATGCCCATAGCTAGCAGGTTGGAGGACACTGACAGGCATCTCCTGTGAAAATTTTATGAGAATCGGTTAATTTTTTTGTATGTACACCTGTACATCGAAGATTTTTACGTACATTTACACTGGAAATGTCAAAAAATTCGCGAAAAATCACGTCATCCCAAGGACTCTACAGCCCGTGGCGCGAAAGCGGTATGTTCGAGTTTCTTTGCCCATAGCGCCATCAAAAGGCAGGACTATACACTGGCTGTGTGCGAAGTTTCGGAAGATTTCGAAAACTTTTTTCACTGTGACAAGTTCTATTCTAATTGAGGCCGCTCAGGTCCCAGCATGTGAAAATGCACATAAGGAGATGACGTCAGCAGCAGGTAAAAAGTATACGTAGACAAGGCTAAAAGGAACATTCAGTCAGTTTTTTGAAGCAGTTAAACCACTTGACATGCCTAAAAACGTCGTTTCAAATTTGGTGATGTTGCTAATGTCATTCTTGGACGGACCGACGGACGGTAGGACAGACACTTTCCTGACGTAGGCTACGTCTTTTAAAAATATTGTTTGTGCTCAGAGATTGACGTGACATTTTAATTATTATTGATTTCCAGGCCAAAACAAGTACGTACCAAGGGGCAAATTCTGATTCATGGCTAACTTTGTCTTCAGGTCAGCGTGTTGCTAATGTCATAATAGACGGACATCGATAATGAAATTAGCAACACCAGTTTCACAGTCAATGACGTTAGGAACAAACGTCCGTCATCAACAACTGACGTTAGGAACATGAACCTGCGTGCGTTTTGCACAGCGCTCACAGTACNTTGGAGCGCTTTGGGTTAAGGCGTTCCTGAGTTACAGCACTTTCATGATTTTTGGGTTATGCCACCTGGTGGCCATGTTTGAAGTCAAATCAGGCCGAAATTTGACATGCATGTAAAGGTCATCTAGATGGAGGTAAATATCAAGTTTGAGCACTCTGTGTCAAGCCGTTCCCGAGTAATAGCACTTACTTGATTTTCAGGTTACGCCACCTGGCAGCCACACCGGATGTCCAATCGGGCCGAAACTTGGTATTTTTTAAGGTACCCTTCCAATACATGTTTATGCAAAATATGAAGTCGCTCGGTGAAATAATGACAAACTGTGGCAGGTTCGTCACTTTTGTCGAACTTTGACCTCTGTGACCTTGAAAAGTAGGTCAAATCAAAAACCCGTTACAAATGTCATGTATCCTCATTAGATACACCTATGATAAAAATTTGGAGATGATCCAGTCATTAGTTCAGGAGTTATTGCACTTTTTGTGTTTTTGGTTTTGGCCACCTGGTGGCCAAGCCAACAATCGAATCGGACCGAAACTTGGTGTCATGGGTCATCTGACCTAGGGCTATGTATGTACCAAGTTTCAGATCAATAGCCCCAGCGGTTACGAAACGTGTCCTGCTAACGGAACACGACGACGACGACGACGGACGACGCCGGACGACGACGGACGACGGACGCTTCACCATCGTAATAGCTCACCCCGGTGAGCTAAAAACCAGGGTCCTGTTTCAAAAAGTGACTTGAAGCTAATGGTACCATTAACTCAATGCATTTTCCATTTAATTAAAGGTACCATTAGCTTAAAGTCACTTTATGAAACAGGCCCTGGTGAAGAGTCAATGGACAAAATTATTATGAATTTTGATGCATATTATAACGGTTGGAAACATCACTAAAAAATGTTCAAAAAAAATTCATAATGAATGCTAACGCTGATTTATTTTAGTTAATACATACATCCATGATATGAGTTCGTCGACTGCACTTAAGGAATTAAACCCGAGGCGGAGGGTCTTGGTTGCGACACCAAACCCGCGAGGGTGGAGCTAAAATGTAGTCCAAACCCGAGGCGCTTCGCCGAGGGTTTGGACGGAATGTTTGCTCCACCCGAGCGGGTTTGGTGTCGCAACCAAGACCCGAAGCCGAGGGTTTAATTTCTATTCTAAAATACCTCAAACTAAACATAGTATACATAGGTTCAGTGCAGTTTGATTGCAATAAACAGGCCTAAGATATCAGGGAGGACGCTCCGTCGATGACGCGACATCAGTGAATCACGCACTGTGTGTACAAACCTGTACATCGTGCCTACATCGTGTACATCTGTGTGCAGCGCTAGCAACAAGCTGCAGGAGTCGAAATGAGGTCGCAGGGCGCTTTCTTCAACGGATTATCCGCATGAAATGTACCTAATGGTACAAAACCCCGTTGGGATAGGTCACTGAGTATCCACCTGGCCGACATTCGCTGCACTACCTCGCTGAATGCTCGAAGCGAGAAATGTTGGACGCACGCCATTACACTGAGCGGGTCTTGGTTGTGTCACCCAGACCCGCTGCATTCAGAATGAGGCTAATGCATTATCCATTTGAAACATACGCACGAGATACCAAGGTATTTTAGAATTGAGAACAAAATGAGGACAAGGACAATCATAACTGAGACAGACAAATGGAACTGGGGACACATAGAACCCGGGACACATAGAACCCGGTGTAATGTTTTTCACTGCCCCCCGTTTGCCAACGCCCCCAAACAAAAGATTGACGGAATAAGCGGCAACGTGACAATGAGGGAGGCACTGATAAACATGTCTTTCTGTATTTGAGTGTCCGCTGAACAATAAAGCGGGCATTGTCATACAGGGGGGGGCATTCTCACACATTACACCGGGACGCATAGAACCCGGGACACATATGGATGACCCCAACTGCGACATGCAAAGCTGTTACATTATCATTATATTCGTCGTTCATGTCTGCACCGGCATCAAGCAACATCTTGACCACGTCAGTCAAGTCATTCCCCTCAAACTTAAGGGGGCGGTAGTCATGGTAGTGGAAACATACAGCGCCGTTTTAGTGCGGCGGTCGAAGGTTGAACCGTCTTATTTATGAATAACCATGTATTGTTAATAAAATTAGGCGTCAAGGACAAGCTGATCATGGTTCGTTGCCAAAACCTACACTGTTTCAAAAATATTGTCCAGCACAATGCTTTTGTACACCCGATGCGTCCGTGCGCATAGGCCTATTTTAATGACAATGAGGAGGTTACTTTAATAGCCCGCGTATTTCGAAAAGCGTAGGCGTGTTTAGGCCAAAATATGACAATTTTGGGAATACTTTTCTCTTCCATCAGGTATCGCATTTCAGTGATTTCTTTTCATGTGGCAGCGGTATATTTGTGCGCAGGGCGCGACGTTGAGATTTTTTCACTATTCAACATGATTCGGGAGATATTCAAAAAGTTCATTTTTGAGCAATTTTTGGCACAAATTACATAATTATCATTACTAAAAATTAGAATTTGCAAATTATCTCAACGTCGGCACCTGCACATATGTATTCCCCAACGATTTGTGGTAAAACGCCAGGTCCCAGTCGCCTTGTTGCCGAGAAATCTATGACGAAAAAGTCAAATGGGGGGTCTCATTGTTTGCTTAATTAGCTGATTAATGAAAGACGAAAGCACATCGTTTTCAATTCAGATGTGTACAACTAGAGTAGTAATTTCATAGAAATACATGAAATCAATGCTACCTTTTTGCTTGAAGAAAATATGAATTGTTTTCAGTCGCCATTTGCAGTGCGCTTCCTTATGGCTACCGCCCCCTTAAGGATGGGATCATTCAAACAACTGACACTCTCTATTTTTCCCCTATTCAAGTCTGCACCAAGCTTCACAATCAGTTTCAACATATCAATGTCCTGGGACCATATTCATAAAACCCTGGTAAGCGTAGTTGGCAACTATTTTGAGCCTTAGCTGCCAACATGAGAGGTGATCTTGGGTACCTCTAAGTCACTAGGCTAGGTTGGCTGCTAAAGTTAGAGGTGATCTGGGGTACCTCTACGTCACTAGTTGCCAACTACATGTATTTCATTTTCCTCCTTGGCACCGACGAGACAACATGGCAAGGAGGCTCCTTGAGATTGCGGAAATTGGGGAAATGCGCCGCTCTTTACGACGAGAGCGAGTATTTAGCGACAGCCGGAACACTCTATAGATATCTTCAGTGATGACGAATTGATTAGGAGGTACAGATTCTCTCTGGAAGGAATTATGTTTATTACGGACTTAGTCACCCCAGATATCGAGCACCCAACAAGACGAAACAAGGCTCTTCTTCCCTATCAGCAAGTCCTCGTTGCCCTGCAATATTACGCATCGGGTACGTTTCATAATCTCCAGAATTCACAAATTTTCGACCCCAACCGGGGTCTTTTTCAAGTGGAACTTTACAATCTGAAACTCTAGAAAAGACTGAGCTGAAACCTGAATGTGGAACTAACTAACCTAGGTTAGTTAGTTCCACATTCGGGTTTCAGATCTACTAACTAACCTGTGGAACTAACTAACCTAGGTTAGTTAGTTCCACATTCGGGTTTCAGCTCAGTCTTTTCTAGAGTTTCAGATTGTAAAGTTCCACTTGAAAAAGACCCTAGTTCGGGTCGAAAATTTGTGAATTCTGGAGATTGACTTTTTGCTTATTATCATTTTGTGTGTCAATTTTGTGCTATTCTGTATCTTGGGTACATTTCATAACATTGTTGGAGATCCGTTACAAATGTCACAGCCAACTGCTTGCAGGTAAATCCATCGTGTTTCTGATGCACTCGCTCGAACGATAAATGAATTCGTCAAATTTCCGGATGAGAATCATTTAGGCTGCATAATGGATGGATTTTACAAGATGCGGCACTTTCCCGGTGTCATAGGATGTGTAGATGGCACTCATATTTGGATTATCTCACCGCATGAAAACGAAGTTGACTTTGTTAACAGGAAAGGATATCATTCCATTAACGTGCAAGTGATGTGTGATCATAAGGGCAAATGGATAAACATAGTTGCTAGATGGCCAGGCTCAGCGCATGGCAGTCGAATCCTTAGGTCAAGCCAGGTTTGGGACACTATGGGTCGTATTCATAAAGCGGTTTTATCGTTAGAACCGTCTTAGGCCGGTTCCAAGTAGAGTGGTTGACGATACTTGGAACCGGCCTAAGACGGTTCTAAAGGTAGAACCGCTTTATGAATTCGACCCTATGGAGCTATGGAGCGTAGGTTGGTTCCAGGTTTTATCCTGCGTAACGGATACCCATGTCATACCTTGCTGATGACACCACTCTTGAATCCAGTAACAGCAGCAGAGCGTCGATACAATTCTGCCCATAAAGGCCTCCATACACTGAATGATAAAAGTCGAAATTAATCACTACAATTGTCCGTTTCAAAATACTTTTTGTGGAAACGTTCCATAAATGTTAAAATCTTCGGACACTTTTGTAGAGTATTTCAACATGTCACCAGATCAAGTGTTGTCGAAATGACCATAGCAGCGACTAATTTCGACTTTTGTCATTCAGTGTATGAAGGCCTTAAGGCTACACGGGTGTTGGTGGAACAAACCATCGGGAGATGGAAGCGTCGCTTTCATCTACTCCACCTCGAAAGTAGAATGAGAGACCCAGAAAGCACCTGCAAAGTCATTGCGGCCACAGCTGTGTTGCACAACATTGCAGTTGACGGAAACGAGCCGAATGTTGAGGACATTGAGCAAGTGGAGGCGGAGTTGGATGTTGAGGAGTACCGGGGTAATTTGAACATGGCAGACGGACATAGACCAAGAGCGCTGTTAATCGACAGTAGTTTTTAATGGAACGATCAAATGACAATGCGACATTTTTACATCGTGTAACTGTTAGATTTCACTGAGTCCAGTTAATACATGATATTCACATTTGTGAACTCTGCAATACGTGTAGTGCTAACTACAAATCAAACAGAGCAGTCCCTTCTTCAGTCACAACTATGGGTTTCCTAATTTCAACAGTTCAATTTGCAGTTTCAGTTTCTCCTATTTTAGTAGCAAATTTTGACGTTTAATGAGCATGTTTTCCCTCTCTGTTTCAGTGAGACTGTTGAATGCTGCATCTTTCTTGAGCATCTTGGACGGTGGAGGACTGCTTTTGCCAGATGTTGAAGAAGTCGGCGTAGACACATCAACCTCATGGTCATTTCGTCTCTGAGCTATTTCACTCCCATCCGATTTTGCAAATGAACAGTTTATTCAGCAACCAATCTTGAGATACTGTGATTGAAAAGATGTGACCTCGTCTTTAGATGGTGACAAGTCCAAAAAACAAAAACTCACAGCCAAACTCCGTTGTTGTTCCATTATGCTGCGTGTGTGAATAAATTTTGATTGAAGCGAAAACTCATGTCAGTGAGATGGCCAATTTACTTTTTAGGGTAGGGCATTTATTTCAGCAGGCAATCTTGCAAACTCAGTTTTTATTTTGTTCTGCTCATGGCTGTGTGGAAGCCGACATTAAAAGTTTAAGTTTACAGGCTAAAGATTATGTTCTGTGTTATTTGAATTAAGCTTACCACTAAAGTCATCATCCTCTCCATCAGACTTTGCTGTAACTCCAGATTCAACGCCAGTCAAACCCTGAAATCCCGGAGTATCTTCACAAAGATCAAGGATTTTTTGTTGTGCAGGATTTGGCTCTGGTGCGGGTTTTCCACCTCCCGTTTCAGGCGCGTATCCAGAGGGGGGGGGGGGTTGGGGGGG
>NMRB01001432.1:119671-133791 GCA_002633025.1 Notospermus geniculatus
CCCCCCCCCCCCCTGCTCGCCACCACCAATTGTTTTTTTCCAATAGTCTGTGACAATAAGCAAAAAAACGCAAGAAGAAAGCTTCTGTTTTGATACTGAGATGCCAGGAAATCGCATCTACGGCCTTCTGTAGATCCATGCGTTTGATTGGGACCCACGTTTACGAGAATTTGACCAGGCATGCCCTCTGTAGATCCATGCGTTTGATTGGGACCCACGTTTACGAGAATTTGACCAGGCATGCCCTTTTTAACTCATTACGGTCGCCAGGTCCCTGGTCATTCCCACTAATTTAACACACCATCGGAAAGCTTAGAACCTTGGGATCATGATGGTCACAATTACTTGGGAATCTATAACTACCAACCCGCATAACGCTGACCTCAGCTACATTGTTAGATCCTATACTGGTGAGTGATATTGATAGTGTACAGGACTCTGGTAACATACCAATTCGAAGAGAACTGAGTGATCACGATGCTGTTTATATATTTTTAAAAAAGATACTCTTATCCAATAATTGTTATGAACGTCGTGTGTGGAACTACAACAATGCTGACTTTGTGGGATTTAATAATGCAATCGCTAATTTTGATTGGTTAACTAAATTACAGACGACTGATAATATCAATATTGCTTGCTCAACATTCACCAATATTTTTAATCAAATGAAAAATGAGTTTGTCCCAAACAATGTTGTTGTCATACGACCAAATGATAAGCCCTGGTTTAACTCTGAACTCAGGAGACTAATCAGGCAACGGGATAGAATNTTAGTGATGTACGGTGGCCCAAAAGGAAGTTCGATAAAAATGACTCGAACGCCTCAATGATATTGCAGTTTCTTGAGTGCAAGTGGTCGGTGTATTCAAGTTGTCGTGGTATAGTTGTCGGAAAGTGCTTTTTTCATTACATAACCGTTTCTTTTGTGCTATCCCTGTTGCACACAGGTGAAGGAGTTAGATGTACCCACATGTGGTGGTTTCTTATATCGGGTGACCCCCCTAAAGATTTTTCAATAATTTCAATACTATAAAAGCTGGGCCCTTGATAGACATGCAAATATACGGATATTATCCATCTATTATACGGGTATTATCCATCTATTGTAAAGGTTTCAGCACTAAATATTGAATGGTTTTGACACGACGAAAAAATCAAAATTTTATGTCCAAAAATTTGATGCAGGTGTGAAGGGAAAGAATGTCCCTAGGAAAAACTTGTCCTCGGGACAAAAGATCCTATTGTTACATTCTAATCTCTGGTGATTGGTTTCTATACCCATGCCGCCTATTCCGTCATTCAACAATAGAAGTGGACACTTTTTACAGGGGGACCCTGTGTACTGCTGCACCGGAGTGAAATAAATATCATGCGGGGATCACATCGAACTTAAACACTTCATATGTTTCATACCATCTGACGGAATTTTCTGAAATTTCACCTGCATTATCTATAGGACATGGTACAAATTTCACGCTCATACCACGAACAGCTAGTTTGCTACAGCGAAAATAGTATCTGGTGCCGAAAATTGCACTGTCACTGCACCTACGGGTGTGGGAATTGGAGTTTTCGGTACCTGATAACTTTTTTTGCTCTAGCACACTAACCCTTTAAAGTACAAAATTGAAACATGCACAATAAACAAAGATCCCCTTATTTATGCAGGTAAAATTTCAGAAGATTCCATTTGGTGGTCAATGAAATACACGGTGTTTAATTTCAATGTGATACGTTTTGCATCAAATTTTTTGACTCGTAATTTTGATTCCTTCGTCATGTCAAAACTGTTTGACATTTAGAGCTGAATTTTTTACAACAAATTGGTAATATCCATACATTTGCAGGTCTAAAATATCAAGAGTGCAGCTTGCGTAGTGTTAAATTTATTGGAAAATCCTTAGGGGGGTCATTTTTGGGCCACCCGATATAACCTTGGTTTTGCCTCAAGCTGAAAAGGATGTCTTTAGTGTCCTAAAGGAACCCCAGACCACCTTTAAAATTAATGGAGCGACATTAACTAAAGACACGATTATTGTACTTCCTGAGACACCCCCTAATGGCACCATTAACTTAGCTTAAATTAATGATACTTCATGAGACGCTTGACTCTATTAGGCCCTGTCTTTATGCTGGCATTAGCCCTAAAGGAACGTTAAAAAGTTTTATGAGACAGGCCCCTGATCTTTAAATTGAAACAATATGGGATTCAGGGGTCGCTTCTGAGTTGGTTTACTGATTATATATCCAATAGACAACAAAGAGTGGTTCTGGACAACACATCCTCATCCCTTTGTAGAATTAATGCTGGTGTACCTCAGGGTTCTGTTTTAGGGCCTCTCCTGTTCCTTGTTTATATTAATGATATACATGAAAATATAATAAGCGGTGTTCGAATCTTCGCTGATGATACCTGTATGATTCACTCCTCATATAATATACAAGAGCTTGAAACTGTTATTAATAGTGATTTGATCCACTTAGATAACTGGGCAAGCAATTGGTTGGTAAAATTTAACGTCTCAAAAACTGCTGCCATGTTTATCTCTCCATCAGCATTATCTCTTCCACCAAACCTAGTCTTACAAGGCAATCCTATTTCCTTTGTCGAACAGCACAGGCACCTTGGAGTCACTCTTAATAATAAATGTAAATGGTCAGACCACATTAATAACATCATCAGTTCGGCTGCTAAAAGAATAAATATCCTTCGCAAACTTAAATTCATACTTAAGCAGCCAACATTAAACACACGTTATATTAGTTACGTCCGACCAATCCTTGAATATGGGTCGGTTGGGGAGGCTGCACTAAGGCAGATGCCGACAAGCTTGAAAAGACACAACTTGAGGCTGCCAGGGTTGTCACGGGTCTAACACTTTATTTTTCTAGAAATTCATTATACGCCGAGACGGGATGGCAATCATTAGAAACTAGACGCCAAATCAGGGCAATTTCTCTTATGTACAAAATCCAACATGCAATGACCCCTGATTACCTTATTGACTTAGTACCGGTACGTATAACTATCGCAGATACACAACCATACTATCTAAGAAGTAACCCCAATACGACAATTCCCAATACTCGACTCAATATAACTAAGAAATCTTTTATCCCTGCAACTATTCAGCTTTGGAATCACTTAGACATATCAGTTCGTGAATTATCCACTTTTCCCCAGTTTAAAAATAAGGTTATCAAGTTATTCAGCAACGACAATCAACCACCGTATTTTTGGCTGTCTTCTGGAAGTCGTGTGGCCTCAGTTTACCTGTGTCGTCTTCGTAATAGAAGCAGCTGTCTTAATGGTCACCTCTTCTCTTGTAATCTCATTGAAAACCCCTCTTGTAGATGCGGAGCCCCCTTCGAGGGCACCGCTCATTATCTCTTGAATTGCCCTCAATTTATTGAAGAAAGAAATAGACTTTTTCGTGAACTCGCTTGGCTTCCGGACATTACTGTTAACATTCTTATTACAGGGTGACCCTCTATTAACTTCACAAGAAAACATAACAATTATGAAAAATGTTCAAAAATATATTCTCCGCACCAAACGACTTGTACCTTTATCTCATACTGAAGAATAATTTAATAATACGGTCATTCTGATTTATCGGTTTGNATTTAAGCGACATGAAGAGAATATATCATTCTTTGCGATTGATTGAGAGTACCATCTCACCTCCTGGCCTGCATGGCAGGTGTAGGTGCAAAGGATCTTGGCCTACATCGTGTCTGCTACGTGGCAGTGGTCGACAGTCGAATTGCCTTGTAGGCCTACCAGTAGATCTACACCTTTCACACTTTACTGATTATGGCTTCTAAAGCTGCTTAATTGCTTCCTTCTCTTTCAGGATTTTACCCTTGACATGTATTTTCGGCAAACATGGTCCGATCCCCGACTCAGGTTCACGGAAATGGACGAAGAGCTATCGATATCGGCCGAAATGCTGGAAAAAATCTGGTGGCCCGACACATTCTTTGCCAACGCAAAAAGTGCCCAGTTCCACACGGCAACCACGAAAAATGCCTTTCTCCGAATCTCGCCGACGGGAAACGTTCTTAACAGTCTAAGGTGGGTCGGGTTTTTCTGAAACCAGCAAGGTGCAACTTTATGTCAAAGCAGCTAGTGACTCGCTTGAGTTCCTACATAGATCGACAGATTGGACTTCCTGCAAATATACGAAACCATTGATATGGTTAAAGAAGTTTCTCAAGAACTATTAAATGTTTCTCTTAGTGGGTGGTATCAGACTTCTATTTTATGTATTGCCTCCAATTGAATAGCCTCTCTTATCTGGGCTTGTCGTATCACCCAATGATGAGGAGGTAAAAGAATTAAGTAGTCATACATCATTGAGTACCAATTGTCCTAAAAAGCATCACGTTTCACCGATGGAAATGTGGGTCTGTTTGCTGAAGAAGCCAATCAGAGCGAGTGTTTCAAGTGTTTGTGAAAATATCTTGATGCAATTTTCCTCTGTTACATTCCGCCTCCTGGGAGCCAAAAAATACCCGCAGGGCATTCGTGACCTTTCAAAAATCCCGGAATATTGGCTATCCTAGATCGCATTAGTCCTTATCTTGTTTAACACCAACCAATGACATTTTTTCCCGCTGTGAGTAACGAAGTTTTCCTAAAGAGATAACGGGTTAAATTGTTGCGTGAAATATCGTTAAGTGAATGAGAGACGATTCTTAGCGGTGAGCAAAATTGACGCTTCGCACTGTGATGAGGTACAGTCAACGATTTTCTACTTTTAAAGGGTTTACGTCCGCTTACATGAAGGATAGGCCGCCTTTGAATCAATAATCATGCTTCATCACTCTTCATCATCGTTTTCGTCAGTCTGCCTTGTAAATTATTCAGGTAACTGACCTTACCCTGGCAGTGATTGGCCAGATATAGCTTGAATCTATAGGATGAAAGCCCCCATCGGCCAGTGAACTGTAATGAAAATCACAAACAGTCACTTGGTGGAGGGGTCGCGGTACGTCCCTGCAGGTTGTGAGATCGCTTACATGCTTAAGGCAATAAGTAGGTTCTTTCATCCTTCCAAGAGAACCAGCCGGCAATGTCTGAACACACTTCGAATATCCATCATCGAAGGAGTAATGGATTCTATTCTAAACGATGTCCACCGCCGTTAAATTGGCGCCATTATCAAAATAAGGAGGCGAGTGCGAGCGTCTGGTCATTATTTTGCCCACCCCAAGTATGCCAGATTTCTGCGTACCTTCGAGTTATTAGGGAGTTTAAGAAATCAAACGATAAACGTTAACTTTACGACAACGTTATTTTTTGTACAGTATGAAAAATAACGTTGTCGTAAAGTTAACGTTTATCGTTTGATTTCTTAAACTCCCTATTACCAAAAATAGATAAAGACCATCTATTTTTGCTATCACCGAAGAATGGTGCGTAAAGGGTGGACGGCGTAGCTCAATTTTCTAGATCGACGTATCAGAAATCGTAGAGATAATGGTCAATAACGTGATTTTGCAGTCTGCCACCCGCTCGTCAACTCCTTAAACTGTTTACCTCACCACCTCTAAAAATTCCACTTGCGCCGGGCTTCGCCATCAAAAGCCTTAATACCGGTTAGATATACACAACTGTATCTCTGTGCAAACAGTGGCCGCAGTTTTGATCCTGTTTACCGTCGATGGCCGCCTGTGAACCCAGTTAGGCAAATATGTACGCCGCTTTTTGTCCACTCTAATCAAGCGGATCTCGACAAACAGGATTTACATATGAACCGCAGTTTAATCGATAGGAGGGACTTGTCGCTGTATCTTTAGCAGGAGCAAGAGTTGCTGCTGTTTCTCGAATTTAGTGGATGTTTTGCGATGGGGAGGAATGCTAGGAAGATTGTTGCGATGTAACCCTGCCGTTTGAGAATAGAATTCTCCTTATATACATCGTGTGAGCGAGAAACAAGGGTGGTTCATTGGGTCTCCACAGTCTCTATGACACAAAACACGATCATCGCTTAACTTCCCGTACCGTGAATGATGAGATACAGTCTCAAAATTCTTATTGACGAACTTAATTCTTGCTTGTTTTAGCTCAAAATAATCTCATGTTAATACAAGAGCCACTCTACTTAGATTAAATCCGACCAAGTTTTGTCAATAACGGTTATTTTTTAATCTTACTCGTAACTCAGCGGTACTTCATTCTGGGAAACTCATCTCTAGTTTTACGACGTCGTCTTCCGCATTCATTACTTTATTTATCATTTATTAGATGCTTAAGGGAATGTTGAGTTTGATGAATGAGTGGACCGAGCCGTCATTGAGTAATTTTGTGCATCACGTAGTAGAATATACGATCCTTTCAAATGTAACTGACAGTTTTCGCGGCCGGTTGATTTTTCTGAGGTATTTATTTTACTATTTCTCTGCTGGAGACATCGACGCCAAACGCCTCGAACGAGTGAACTGCCTATGTTTCTGCGGTTGGTGACCAATAGCACCTTCCTCTTGGCTTGTCTCACACTCAGACCGCCCGCCGCACCAGGAATTAGCCCTTCTACTAATGCGTAGTCATTGGACTGTCATATCTGGCGAATGGTAATGATGTCTTGCATATTTTGTAGATTGACGGTGACAGCAGGATGCCCCATGGACCTCACGTATTTTCCAATGGACAGTCAGACATGCAATCTCGAGATCGAAAGTTGTAAGTAACATCCTGGTGTTTTTACTTACAAAAATAACACTAAGAAGTGAGCACACGTACTTAGGATTGTGCTGGATGGCACACTAGTTTTGGAAGTCCGAGGATTTCGCCTTCGATTTGTCTGCGTTTCGGGTTTCTTCCTCGCCGGAATGGACAATGCTTTGTTGTACATGTATCTCACCACTCTGGTTCCAAACAACGAATACTGATCGGCGGCGAAGGATAACTCAACTGGCTCTTTGACAGCGGCAGACGCAGCCCGAGCAGGCTTGAAATTCCAATAATTGTTGGAAACCAACTCCAATATACCGAGTCATCGAGATACCTCTCACGTATCACCCATCAATAATAATCCTGGCTTTTCCTACCAAAGCTCGTCATTTAGTTTTTCGCCCGACTAACATTTTTACATTGATTTACCTGCTCATTGGTCATTCTTCCTTTTTTTCACACGAAACAAAATTCTGTTGAATTTGTCCGTAGCCTCGCCACAATCCGTAGTTACTGATACAATTTGACAGGTTGTCGCTTCTGATTTAATACATCATGTAATATCATACCAGGTCATCACTCCAAATGTCCTTTATCCACAGGTATAAATGAATCTCATGATTATGTTGTCGATGCAATAGAATTGTGCTTCTGGTGACAGTGCCCCCGGCACGCTGGAAATTACCGCAATTTTATCCGTGATTCCCACCCCGAGGATATTTTCTCCACTCTCGTTCTTTTCTGCTCAGTGCGTGTAATCGCGGTGTCGGTATAGAAGAAAAAGCACGGCCGTCCGATAATCGATATGCGGGGTGTCCGAAAAAGAGGTAGACGGGATCGGTGTCGATGACCTTGGAGCAATCAGTGATGCTTCTTTAAGTTCCTGTCAATCCTGAGAGTCTGATTTTAGTTTCTGGTTTTTCAGGTTTGAGAGCATGAGTGTTGCCTTCGCTTTCGGCCTACTTATTATGGCTTTTGAATTTTTATCAATCCATAGAGACTATGCCATGAATTGTGATGTCACAAGTGTTAATTTGCCTGCCCTATTATTATTATTATTATTTATTTCTCGTATAGAATACAGTGTTTTATGTCAACATTTTCTTTTTACAGTCGGGTACACAACAAAAGATATCATTTACCATTGGGACAAGAACAGATCGGTTGGCATATCTGGCGATGTCCAGCTTCCTCAGTTCAAGGTCAAAGGCCATAATATAACAGAACGATTGATAATCCTCAGTACAGGTACGTGGTTCAAAGCGACCGAAAGTGTCTACAGCTTTTTTGGATGAAATTACCGCTGAGTTCAAGTTAACTGGTTAAAGCCCCACTGTATTGAAGTTTACGATATTTTCAAAATGTTAGGAGATAGCACATAGAGGTCTCATAGCTTGTGAAGGTCCCCAAAATGCGTGTCTGATACGTACTTCAGAGAATCAAGGCATAGGTTTCAGCACACATTCAACAAGAACTGCAGGGAGAGCCCTAATGTACATGTATTCAGATGGAGCGCAGTACATTTTACATTACGCTGACGTCGTGCACTGACGTCAAGAATCGCGGCGATGATTTGCGTTTCTCAAATTCAGTGGGGCTTTAAGAAAACGTTAGTACATCTTACATCGTACATCTTCTTTTGCATCTTTCAGGGAACTATTCCCGTCTTGCCTGTGAATTGTTCTTCGAGCGGAGTATGGGATACTACCTGATCCAGATCTACATCCCGTCAACGTTGATCGTGGTGTTATCCTGGGTGTCATTTTGGTTGTCCAGGGGTGCAGTGCCCGCCCGTGTCGCCCTTGGCATCACCACGGTTCTTACCATGACTACACTTATATCCAGTACCAATTCTTCCCTACCAAAGATATCATACCTAAAGAGTATCGACGTGTACTTAGTGACATGTTTCGTCATGGTGTTTGCCTCCCTGCTAGAATATGCAGCTGTCAGCTACATTGCAAAACGGTATGTGCGTTGCTAGTGTGATTTTAACACTACCGGTACCATCTTTAAGGGAATTGGAAAACTCCCTCTTCAGAAAATGAACAGAGTGGTAACTTGGACGCTGGTTGATGTTACTTTTCCTTTCTAGATGTCAGCAAGCGGCAGCGGATGCCAAAAAGGCGGCGGCTGCGGCGACCACGCCTGCCGCCACAGCGGCTCGATCCCCCATCGACTCGCGGCCATGTGATGGTGTCCCTCCGGAGCATCGTACCATTCCAGTCAGCCGGACATTCACAGCGGATGACCTCGACAATGGCAGCCTTTGGAGAAGAAAACACTCTAATCCTGAGCTGAGACATACGTTTCCCACGGTGAGTGACCGTACATCATCTGTTCATCCTGGAAGTATCACAGCTCGTCCCGGCACTTGATATCACTGCAGCTGGCGATACGCAGAACCTTAGCTGTATTTTTTTTCTTCTTAGAGAATCGTCTCTGTAAAGACTTTAGGTTATCGTCGATTACTTGGAATATCCACAAATCAACCTCAAAGTCATCTATTTTAAACATCCCTCTTTCCTTTTTCAGGAGATACGGTTATCGTCTGTGCGAACCAATTCTAACTACCACCCAGAGTGCGCGTTACTTCCACACCCACCGGCCATGACTCCGTCAGACTCGAGCGAGGATGAACATACGCATCATAGTTTGTTCCCTCGCTGTCGAGAGTGCTGTACTGTCAAGCCCAGCACCATTGACAAATACTCGCGTATTTTCTTTCCCCTGGTTTTTATATGCTTCAACATTATGTACTGGGTGACTTATCTTTACATTAGTGTGAATACTGACGAGAAGGAAAACAATGAGTAGGGCCTATCGAAACATTTTTCCGGAATCCATCTATGCTACGTTTTCACCGTTTGCTGCTCCGATACCAAATTGTCTGATTTTGAGAGGCAAATTCTGTTGTTAGATATGAGCGTGTCTGAAACACTCAGTTGATAATTTCGTAGGTGTCGAAGGTGACATTCAAGTTGCATGAACATACGAAGCAGACAATTTCAATTTTATTTTTTATTAAATTTTTTTTCGACAAATGTTGGTGTCAGCAGGAAAGGTGCAAACTAACACTAAGATAGAAAAAGAGTGGGATACCAGGAGAGGAACGTGTGATTAGTTTTATAAAGCCAAATTCTTCCCAATAGACTTTGCTCAAGACGGCTTGGGTCGTCCGAGTTAGCTGTGTGAGGTGTTATGGGACCGACTCGTGAAGGAGAGAACATTCCACAAACCAATGAATCTGGAGGAGATCATAATAGCCTACGTAAGGACTTGCCGTCAACACATACATGTAGTGTCGTTGGTGGTTACAAGTGCAGTTACATAGATGCCTCAGTGTGTGGGCGTCGTTGTATTATACACGCAGGTTTGGCCAAATATTCCAAACTCCAGGATCAAGGACATTGAAGACTGCGGAGGGAAAAAGAACTCCGATGTGCCTTCTGAAATATTAGTAATGAGAGACAAAAGTTGATCATCCACATTTGATGCTGAAACCAATGACAGACCAGGGTATCTAGCACGTGATTTCGTAATGTTACGTCATCATTAGATGTTAGCGATCTACATGTTTTTCCATTTGCTGTGAGGGTCATTCCGTGCTCTGTAGTTCATTGGCATCTATGCACTACGTTGTGTATTGGGCAAATTTGCGATTATACTCGTAACAATTCACTTACATGTACGTGGAAGATTGAACAACTACATGTAACTTAAGCTGTGTCGGAAATGCCATGGTGTATAACTTATTAACGTTGACATCTTCACCAGTATCAGTACTAGATGTATAGCGACGTGGTATATGCCTGAGTGAATGGTGATGGATCGATTGTTGGATGGTTCGTGTTGATGTGCGTGTTGTGTGCGTGTTTGTGCGGTGGTGGGTGACTGGACAAACTATCAAAAAAGAACGTGGGGAGGGAAGATACCTGTACATCCAGCTCACTACAAGTGTCCCGATATCCAGTGGGTTTTGGACACTTGTAGGCCTACTGAGGGGTGTGTATAAGACTAATGTAGCACATGCTATCCAAAATCAATCGTTTCAAATCCTGGTTGGCTACTGAGTAAAAAAAAGTAAACTAAGTACGGGTACCTAGAAAGTTTTTTAAATCATTTTGCGGTCTGGTCGGACTCAGGTACGCGTGATCGAGGAAGGAGAGGCGAGTATGTCTGTCATGATCGAGGTTTGACTGTACTGTGTGTTGTTGTAATGCAATCTACGTCGATTCTTTTCAGTGTTGATTTTAGCTCATATCCGCAAAAAGGGCTTTGTCAACCTGCAGCCATATTGTCATGCTTGCTAGTATGTGGGTCAGCCACATTGAAAATCGACATTTAAAATTGTAGTTGCTGGAGTATGTGCATGGTGAAGAGAGTTTGAAGGTGTATCAAATCAAAGAAAGAGCTAAAACTCTTGAACTTGTTGATCTATATGTTTCTGCGACTTTTCTCCAAGAATAATCGTGAAGCACATAATGCCCACGATGAATGAACTTTTTGTATGTATCTGCATGTGTCATGTACATGTAGTTTTCTGGCTCCATTCCTATGTAATGTAATGTATCTCTTCCCGGTTCAAAAGTGATAGTCCGAACAATGGGAGGTTTTAGCAATATAGTTTTTTGAATGCCCCTAGTCGAGTGACGAACCGTGTGTGGCTTCCCATCAACATATGGGAAAGTATTTCAAAACCCTTAGATTGAGCCGAGAGTGAATGCATCCAGTACGTTCAGATAAGCTGTATCAAAAGCAGTCCTTAGGTGGACCACTTTGCCTGTGGATGGAAACCGCTTCAGAAATCGTAGGACTACTCCACGGAGTAGAAGCTTGTTTGCATTTTCGAAAACCTTTTTCATGGGAGGTCACACAGCGTTTTGTCTCTAGCTTGCCTCAATTTTGTACATAGTGTAAAAACCTCAATTCGTCAAATGTACAGTTAAATAATTAAATGTAGCCTGCTGTATGGCCATTGTTTGTGATCACAGATCATTGTTGGTGTAACCTGGAAAGCTCACAGTGTCTAATGCTGCTCATGGAAAGTGAGGTCCGTTTAGGAGTGGGGTGAAAGAAAAACTCGCCGAGATCTCCTAAGGCCTGCTTTCCATTGGCGCGTTTTCGTGCGCGGAATTCTGTGCCGAAAAGTCGACCCAAGTCATTTTCACTTAGCCGTTTCCATGACCGCGTTTCGGGAATCGCGAGACAAGCGCGAGAGGATCGACTTTCTTTCCTCGGGAGCGAGAGGCCCGCGCGCGGAGAAAAAAGTCAATCTCAAATCGCCTTTTTTTGCTCGCACCTGCCTGCTTTCCATTGGAGCGTTTCCGCGTGCGGAATTCTGTGCGGAAAAGTCGATCCAATCCATTTTCATTGGCTGTTTCCATGAAAGCGTTTTGGCAATCGCGAGATCAGCACGAGGGGATCGACTTTGCTTTCTCGCGAGCGAGAGGCCCGCGCGCGGGAAAAAAAGTCGATGTCGAATCGACTTTTTTTCCAACTGGAACATGGGGTCATATGAATAAAGAGTAGCAAATGCTTTTACTTGAATTTTGCAGTACAAATGTATTAGGGAATGCTGTACATGAAGTAAAAGTATTTGCTCGTCTTTATTCATATGACCCATGGTTTCTGAGCCATGTTGAAAGTATGTACGCGGCCGCAGATCGTCAGGGGAACACGACAGCAGTACCAATTCGGCGCCAACCACCCTGTGTCGTAACGCGTGAATGGAAAAGGTCACAAAACCCGTACGCGTCTCGCTTGCCTCCGCGCGTGTAACTCGCGCGCTGAAACGCTCCAATGGAAAACAGGCTGTGCGTTTTGATTTTTGAGCCGTGTTGAAAAGACCGGTATGTACGCGATAGCAGTACCAATTCGGCGCAAACCTTCTGTATTGTCACGCGTGCATGGAAACGGTTACAAAACTCGCAGGCGTCTCGCGTGCCTCCGCGCTTGTAAATCGCGCGCGGAATCGCTCCAATGGAAAGCAGCCCTTATGGAAATGAATCCTTTGTGAAGCCATTGTTCGCCTGCGTGTTCGTGTCGCGTGTGCCTCGATGTAAACTCAGCCTAAAGGGGTTGGGGGGGGGGATGGCGCCGGTCAGCGAAGTTTGGCCAGTTGGATATTTTCAGGAAGTCTATAGCCAATGGGGAAGCAGCTGTTAACGACCGAATGCTTTCGGGCGAAAGGATTCGAGGCAAACATTTGAACAGATAATGTAACTTATCCTACGTTTGTACAATCCTTGTTACGAGCATTAATCTTCGGGGCCTCTGAACGAAGTGTTTCCCCGTGGTTTTTGCAGAAAGCTACTTCTAAAAAGTCTTGCATCATGGGCGAAAATAAAGGCACTTTCTTCCTGTTTCTTCCTGACGACGCATGTGTAGAAGATTTTGTGTTTTCTATGTAAGACCGTCGATTTCGAAATATCTTTTATTTTCTTGTGTTTTTGTTACATGATTGATGTAGGCCTACTGTACATGACCTTTATGATATCTTTTTGTGCTATCTGAGTTTTCTGTTATATCACTTTTAATTAAGTCAACGTGTATTAGGCTGACGAATGTTGACAACCACATTTTAACACTATTTTTTTCATTACGTTCACTTTCGGCTTTTGACTGCTCCAATTTGATATTATTAAGCAATTCTCTTCGATTGAGTTTAGAATCCGATTCAAATGTTTTACTCTGCTACTTGGACAGGTGTTGGCGTCCCTTTGATCATAAAGAAAGTGGTTGGAGAACTGTTACAAATAATATGCCTCCTAGACTGTTTTAAGGGGGCGGTAGTGGAAACATACAGCGCCGTTTCAGTGCGGCGGTCGAAGGTTGAACCGTCTTATTTATGAATAACCATGTATTGTTAATAAAATTAGGCGTCAAGGACAAGCTGATCATGGTTCGTTGCCAAAATCTACCCTCTTTCAAAAATATTGTCCAGCACAATGCTTTTGTACACCCGGTGCGCCGTGCGCATAGGCCTATTTTAATGACAATAAGGAGGTTACTTTAAATAGCCCGCGTATTTCGAAAAGCGTAGGCGTGTTTAGGCCAAAATATGAAAATTTTGGGAAGACTTTTCTCGTCCATCAGGCATCGCACTTCAGTGGTTTCTTTTCATTTGGCAGCAGTATATTTGTGCGCAGGGCGCGACGTTGAGATTTTTTCACTATTCAACAGGATTCGGGAGATATTCAAAAAGTTCATTTTTGACCAATTTTTGGCACAAATTACATAATTATCATTACTAAGAATTAGAATTCGCAAATTATCTCAACGTCGGCACCTGCACATATGTATTCCCCAACATTTGGTGATAAAACGCCAGGTCCCAGTCGCGTTGTTGCCGAGAAATCTATGACGAAAAAGTCAAATGGGGGGTCTCATTGTTTGCTTAATTAGCTGATTAATGAAAGATGAAAGCACATCGTTT
>NMRB01001432.1:137118-149554 GCA_002633025.1 Notospermus geniculatus
TTGCCACCAGATGTCTCTCACTGCCTGAATTTTGGCTTTACGTAATAGGCACGAGCTTCAACTTTTTTTGTGGTGAAGAGGTACATGAACCTGCCTACATGATGCTTTGAATTCCATTTCTGACGATAACTGAGCTATTTTCAGCACAATTAGTGTTCCATGTACAAATGTACGTCAGCCTATTCAAATGTACACCGATGACCCTGAACACACATCGTTCGTGGGGTTCTCATTAATTCAGACCTTTTGTATCATAAGATCAACAAGTCGGAATTCAACAAAATTTGCAGTGAATGTGCAGAAGGGTCTTGCCTATCACATGGAAACGTCAGAATGCAAATCTGTTGGGTTTTAAAGGGATATTGTCCACATTTATAAAATGCTAAATTTGTCAGTTGAACCTTTATGGTTGATTCCTTTATGGTTTTATGCCATATCTCCCTTGTTTTACGTGGCAGCTCTGAATAATTTTGCACGAAAGGAGAGCAGTATCTACTGATGTTATTACACACCTACATTGTCCACTTCACTGAATAGGAAAGGCTGCAGAGGCTGTACAAGGGAAGACTGCAATATGCAGATACTGCAGTCTTCCATTGTAGGGCAGAATAGCCCAAGTAATCTCAATGAGGAACCGGGAGAACTAACGTCACGACGTGGCGGTGCGATCGATGTGACCGAAGTTTCTTTTTTCAACGTGATTTCCAGTCATTTCCATTAACTTCTGGCGTGAAATAAACCCTATTTTTTCGGTCGCATGACATTAAAATTTATACAATCTTGTCGCGGATGAAAATTTCTGCAATTTCTTTGCTTTTTTCCTTAAAATAAAGAGGTAGGATGGCGATAACGGCAACGTCTTTATCTCATTTTTCCTGTAGAAAAATGTGCAGAGGAGTTTTACATGACGCAACGTCAGCACATAAAACGACGTCAATGACGTCGGTTCGGTCACATCGATCGCTGCGCCGACCTGTCGGGATAAACCGCACGCGGGTTCCTCATGGTAATGGTCTGGGTAAGTAAACATCTCTCTTTAAAGAAGTCTTTTGTTAATCATTAATCTGCTTCTTTTATGGTTTTGTTTAACCCTTAGAGCGCCGGGTTTTTTCCAACTTTTCCTTCCCCTGTGACCGGGTTTTTTTTCAAATTTTTTTTTTCGAAAAACAAAAAAATTGCCAAAAATGCATGTGTTTTGAAATTTGAATTTTATGACATTTTCCGAGTATACTCGGTAACGGTCCTAAAAAAGAGAACTGTCGCACCGAGTATACTCGGTAACGGCGCTCTAGGGGTTAATCCTTTAATTACTTTCTTTACCAATTGCTGTCTTATTGTCTTAGATCTATGTTTTAATCTAATATGTCTTAATTAGTAAAGCGCCGCAGACAAACACGTTTTAATGTGGCGCTATGTAAAATCCTTCACAAAGGCTTCCAGTAGGACAATAGCATACGGACTTTGATTCCAGTGAAACGTTTCCGCGTTCACAGCAGGATAAAAGACGTAAGCCATTACTGGCGGCAGTGAAAAGTTCACCAAGATGGGGNGCCTCTGCTTGCCTGGGAGGCCCAATTTCAGCAGGGCTTTGTGTGGAGTGTATGAAGAGGAACGAGACCAAAGCCCTGCTGTGGGAGGATGGATTCATTGGTCTGTCTGCTGGCTATTTATATCTGTCGCGTAGACTTCTCAGAATGATCAGCAGGAGTGGTACATGCATGTATGAGGCTGCGCGTGCTGCAGGTCACACGTACGATTCCCGCGTCTTGGGAGGAGAGGCGGTTGGCTGCATGTGAATAGGCCTAGGCTACTTGTACTTCGTGTTGTCATGCTGTCTATTGTGGGCCTACTTGTGTGTCCAGTGAACTTGTTTCACCTTCACCTTGGACTTTCACTACTTTCGGACTTGCGAACACGAATTCAGGAGAACGGGAGCGAAGATCAGTGGACTTGTGTGTATGTCGCGTAACGTTACCAGTTTCTTTTGGAACCTTGGAGATCACCTTGTGGAGTTGCAATGGAACTCTGATAGGCCTAGGCCTAGTACGCCTAGTAGTGGTTGACATTTCAGGAGGAGCGGACTCACGTTTTGTGTCGGGTTTCGTTTGGAGTGTTGGTGTTGTGAGGGGTTGGGGTTACTTTGGACATGTCGTGTTCCGATTTCTGTGTACCGTTTTCACTGTCGGCTTTCAGTGGAGGAAACAGCGCATGAATAGGAATGCTGAAAAACAATTCTGGTCGAGTGGGCTCGCTCTGGAAGGTTTCTGTGAGTACAATGTTTATTCTGTGTCTTTTAAGCCTAGGCCCTAGATTAGATACCATCTAGCTACATGGTGTGGGCATGAAATTTTGACCATGATCATGCGTTAGAACTGGAACATGTGTATGCCTATAGACGTGATACTAATATCATTCGTAGGCCTTCCCTGGCCTGGTACTAAATTTTAGCCTACGCCCACGGGAGCACATACAGAGCCCTACAGGTCCGGCACTAGGCCTACGTCCACCACAGGTGGTGAGCACACAGTTCCGGCGTAGACCATTCATTAATAGAGAGCTTTCGCACCCGCACGTTTAGGCAACCGACTACATTTAGGTCATCAAATTTTGCGGTCTAGTGACGTGTACACAAACGGATAAAGAAAATGTTATCCGTAGGGAGTTCACTATACGTCAGAGAAAAACGGTTTGCAAAAGCAACATATTTATATCAAAACCCCCATTCCAACGGTGATCGCTATTCTTTGTTATCAAATTTAGAAGGATTCCTCATGCATACCAGGTGTAACATTTTGTATGTTTTGTTTGGATCATCTTTTATTAAGCTTTTGGGTTGTGAATCAAATCTGTGTAAAAAGGGCTGTTTCCATTGACTGCCGTGCGATCAGTATGGGTCTTTCGCAATTGAACGGTTTGCTGAATATTCACTTTTACGTCATCATCTTGTGAGCAGTTGTGACGTGTGCACAGACGCTAAATGAAGGCCTGTACACTAGCCGGCCACAGTTCACGGGTAAGAAGCACGGTACGCGTGAGGCGAGTACGGTTTGTAAAATAGCCCGGTTAATAGGCTTTTTTCACTGTGAGCATTCTCTGTTGTCAAAGTCTTGGAACACAAAGGATCAGCATACCCTATCAATAGAATGGCGCTGATTGTGTAAAATCCCTATTGATCATGTTCTAAACGTATCACACAATACAAGCACAGTGGACCTCTCGGTCAACTCGTATGACTGGAGCACAGTCAAAAGATTACCTCGTCTTATCCGTAAACGCCGATCTTTACGGATTGTTCTTAGGCTTGGGCTATAGCCGTGTCTCTCTGTGAAACCGCTAAATCTTATCCGTTTCACCGGTTACGGTTACGTTTAACTAAATGTAGTCGATCGGCTAAACGTGAGGGTGCGAAAGCTCTCTAATAGCTACATTGTAGGCCTACATGTAGGCCTAAATTGTGAGCCTGTACGATGTGGTGTTTCACATAAAGTTAGTAAATTTTCAAAATTCACTGTTTGGTGGCACATTTCGTGGCTGTTTGATAGCCTATAGAGTGTTTTGATTTGGTGTGAAGATATATCTAGGCACCCTCTACAATTGCACCAAATTTTCGACCCAAAAATCTTGACTTCAAATATGGCCGCCAGGAAGCCATCTTGAAAAAAGGACTTTGATCCGTATCATAAGTGGGAGTTAGTTGGATGTTATAACCTTGCTAAAACATGTATCTAGGTACCTTCTAAACGTAGGCTACATGTAAATTTTGGTCAGAATGGCCGTCAAATATGGCCGCCAGTCAGCCATCTTGAAAAATTTACTTTGCCCATTTTCTAATCAATAGTAATACGATGTTTTATGTTGCCTAAATATCTATATAAGTATCCTCTACATTTATGCTAAGATTTCAGTTCCAACAAACTTCAAATATGGCCGCCAGGTGGCCACCTTGGAAAATAGAATTTTTGACATCTGCGGCCAACACAGGATTGGAAGGCAGATTGCTCACAAATACCACTAACTCCTTCTGACGGTCATCGACTGAGTTTATGTCATATTGCTGATCAGATAAAATACTTTGGTGTGTTCAGCTTTATCTTGTCTGTCATGTCTGTACTGATTTCTTCATCATTCACCATGAGTGTCGCAGTTTTACTTTACCACAGAGACTTATCACAGAGGTGAGCACAATGTCCCTGGACATTTCATTACATGTACATGTATACTGTATGTAGCTCACGTGTGAGCTACATGTATAGTCGTCATGCGGTGTCCGTCGTCAGTCGTAGTCTGTTAGCAGGGCACGTTTCGTAACCGCTGGGGCTATTGATCTGAAACTTGGTACATATATACCCATAGGTCAGATGACCTATGACACCAAGTTTCGGTCCGATTCGATTCTTGGCTTGGCCAATATGGCTGACAGGTGGTATAACCCAAAAATCATCAAAGTCCAGTAACTCGGAAATGACTTGACAGTAGTAGGCCTAGGCTGTCAATTTCGTACCCCTTTTGAGGTGGACCTTGAGGGGGATTTTCTAAAAATAGAATAGCCCAGCGATGACGTCACGATGCTATTGTTTCGAACAATAGGAGTCGTGACTCCTGTTGTGAGAAACAATAGCTATTGTTTCTCACAATAGGAGTCACGACTCCTATTGTTCTAAACAATAGCATTGTTAGAGTGCTATGTTATTTGAACAATAGGTATTGTTAGAAACCAAATGAGTCACGTGTGACCTGTCACGTGACTGTTGTCATGGTAACATGTCAGCAAACAGCGGGTACCAATAGATGGCGCTGTTTTTGGTTCATTCGATGACCAAGAGGGCGCTCTTTGCGTGAGAAATTCGAACAGGTATTGAATGACATCATATACTACCATGTCAGTGGCGTAACAAGCGATAAAAACTGGTCGGTTGGTCTCTTGGAAATATTTGGAGGCCCTTAGAAGAGCCGTTTTGGTCCTGACATGGACCTTTATGGCTGCGGCTTGTTCTTGGAAAGGTGGTCTTTGTGCAGCATGTACCAGGTCGTCTCATCTGGCGCTTTGAAGCTTGCTCGACAAAACAATAGCTATTGTTTCTCACAATAGGAGTCACGACTCCTATTGTTCTAAACAATAGCATTGTTAGAGTGCTATGTTATTTGAACAATAGCTATTGTTAGAAACCAAATGAGTCACGTGTGACCTGTCACGTGACTGTTGTCGTGGTAACATGTCAGCAAACAGCGGGTACCAATAGATGGCGCTGTTTTTGGTTCATTCGATGACCAAGATGGCGCTCTTTGCGCGAGAAATTCGAACAGGTATTGAATGACATCATATACTACCATGTCAGTGGCGTAACAAGCGATAAAAACTGGTCGGTTGGTCTCTTGGAAATATTTGAAGGCCCTTAGAAGAGCCGTTTTGGTCCTGACAAGGACCTTTATGGCTGCGGCTTGTTCTTGGAAAGGTGGTCTTTGTGCAGCATGTACCAGGTCGTCTCATCTGGCGCTTTGAAGCTTGCTCGACAGGACTGTAGCAGGAACCAGGCAGTGTGAAAGGAAAGAATGTCCCCAGGAAAAACTGTCCAAGGAACAAAAGATCCTATTGTTACATTCTAATCTCTGGTGATTGGTTTCTATAGCCATGCACCTGAATCCGTCATTGAACAAGAGAAGCGGACACTTTTTACAGGGGGACATTCTTTACTGTTACACCTGGTTCGACTTGTACCATGGTGATGTTTGAAGCTGCCTCGATGTATTGGCAAATGTTGGCAGGCAGAATGATGATGCCTTCACATTCTTCTATCTCTGGTGTGTAGTTGTCATGGATGAATTGAGCTGATTTCACGATGCAGTGGGGTAGTTCAAACACATCTAGCTTGGGGAACAGATCTTCGTCTTGAATTATCCAGAATTTGTTTGGGTCCAGTTCGTCGAGATTGGTGTAACCATTGTCCCTTTGTGTCCAGAGAGGTGGCTGTCCTTGGCTCGTGTTATTTGTCACATGGCACACACACACGACCTTTCGTCAAAGTTCTATGGGCACGTGTTGCTCGAGTAAACATCACCAAGCGTGTCCTTTCTGGTACGGAATGTCACTACTCCGTGAACATAATGCCGCCATATTTGTTCTCGCTTCGAAAAATCAAAATGGGTTCAAAGGCGTCCTGTGTTGAAATATGCCTGCCGAGTAGACTTATTGAAGGCGACATTCGAACAGTGGAGAAGAAAACAAGTAATGTTATATGTTGATGACGAGGGGTTTGCAGTTTGGCTGCTTGATGCAACAAGTGTTGCCACCAATGCCACAGCGGCAAATGGACACTGACACACAGATGATGTATCATCCAGAGTTAACGGAACCAGGGTGGCGGTAGGGATCTTTAGAGGATTTGTTTCTGAATAGATGGTTGTTTTGTGCAACAATGAGTGATAAAATTTATCACTCATTGTTGCACAAAACAACCATCTATTCAGAAACAAATCCTCTAAAGATCCCTACCCCCACCCTGGTTCCGTTAACTCTGGATGAATACGACGTATACTCACGCTAGGATGCTTTGGCGGGGCGACACATTCTCGAGGTTTTAGGCCTACAGAATATCCCTCGGAAAATATCCAGCGTCTCTGCTTGGATGCTGACAGATATCTTGTCCTGCAATCCTACACTCAGAATCCTTCGAGAGGGATAGGCGCACTTGTCAACAAACAGTAGTGGCATACGTCATTTTCATTGATGATTTCTAACTAAACCTGACGCTGCTCAGTGTTTGTAAACATACGAGGTTGTAAACAATAACAGCAAACGCAGAATCCGTGGTGTATTATCTTTAAGTTATGCATGCCAAATTGGCCTGGGCCATGTGTCATGAACTGGTCCACTTTTGCGTTACATGGCCAAATGAAAATGACTGATTTTTTGAAATTTTCAATATGTTGAGCCAAGTAATAGCCTACAAATATATCCACAAACAGAACTTTGATAATTGCATATTTTATGCGATATTGGCGTTTTTACGATCGAGCTTTAATTGAAAATCCCGGTTGAAAATGCACTATTAGAACCAAAACACATTTTGTCCGTTTTCTCAGAATCGACTCCTTGTCATAAAATTGCAGACAAAACAAGATAATCTGACCTAGCACATTGATTTATTTTAAAGAACTTAGAATTTGAACAATAAAACAATGTCATATTTGGCAACTTCGAATTAACAACAAAATAACAGCTCAGGATAGCACCTATACATAAAAAAGTTCTCAATTCTAATTTAGCACTAATAGCAGCATCTAGTTCAACTTCGAGTTGGGGAAAAAAGAGTCACGCCCACAGAGAAACAGAAGAAAGAATGTCGTCATGGTCACTCCGGGTCAAGCAATAGAAATCATCACGTTTTGTCACGTGAATCCCTACATAAAGCACCCTACCCTTAAGCGGGTGATCCACTGTTGCGATTTTGGCTTGAGACAGGGTTGCGTTCCCTTGCGATTACCTTATAAGGACTTCCGATTGCCATAACCGCAAGGGAACGCAACCCCGTCTCAAGCCAAAATCGCAACAGTGGATCACCCGCTTTAGGCATGTTAGGAATGATGACCCCTTTCTCATTCCTCTTGAACAACAAATAGTCATCTGCTACTTTGCAGAAACTAGAGAAAATTCTCTTTCGGATGACGCAAAAAACCCAGAGATTGATAAGCACAAAAAAACTTAATAGTTGAAATCTGTAGAAGCAAAATTTGTTTAACAACTCCACCTTTTTAGAGTACCCAGTTCATGACACAGGGCCATAGTGTGTCGATTATGGTCCCGTTTGTGGTTGCACCCTATGGGTGCACACGGAAATAGCCAAAGATTTGGCGGGAAATCCCGAAGAGTGTCAAAAATTTGGCGGTAAATTTAGGTGGCGCCGTCTGTTGGCGTGAAAATTTGGCGGGAAATCACGAAGATTGTCGAAGAAAGGTTCAGGTTGTCGTGGCAATGAAAACCGGAACCAGAAATAGGCAGAATTGGAAATAGTGGTTGCTATTGCCGATGGCAGTCTTCGTCATTGGCAGTCTTTTGGGCCATACTATTAGTATGTGCTATCATAAGGCCCCGAATACATAGAAGTATACGGTATACGAAAACGCCGGTTATCAATGGCTTCACAGTCGTGAATCCATTTAAAGCCTTTGTTAACCGGCGTTTTTGTATACCGTATACTTCTATGTAATCGGGGCCTAAAGGAATCAACCATAGGTTCAACTTACAAATTTAGCAGTTTATAAATGTGGACAATATCCCTTTAAACCTCAACAGATTTGCATTTTGACTATAGAGGTTTCCCACCTGACGTCATAGCTCAAAATCTCCGGCATTTTGGCTGCCAAATGACGTCACAGCATCAACACAGCGTTCAGCACGCAGTTTTAACGTTGTCGGCAGTCATCGGCCTCTTCTACAGCAAGCCGTATGGACGATTCGCTTTGTTTTCAACACAGTTTTCACACCAGATCAACTACTTATATGCTCAGAAACTGTGAGAGGTAAAGTGATTTGTTGAGTTGTATGCTCCCCGTGGTCTGTACGGGCCGCTAAACCTTTGAACCGAGAACAAGATGGCAGCGTCCATTTTAACGGCCAATATGGCGGCCGTGTGACGTTAGTGGGAAACCTCTATTCCATATGATAGGCAAGACCCTTCTGCACGTTCACTGCAAATTTTGTTGAATTCCGACTAGTTGATCTTATGATACAAAAGGACTGAATTAATGAGAACCCCACGAACGATGTGAGCTCAGGCTCATCTGTGTACATTTGAATAGGCTGACGTAGATTTGCATATGCAGCACAAATTGTCCTGAAAATCGCTCTGTTATCCTCAGAAATGGAATTCAAAGCATCAAGTTGACAGTTTCATGTACTTCTTCACCGCAAAAAAAGTTGAAGCTCGTGCCTATTATGTAAAGCCAAAATTTAGGCAGTGAGAGACATCTGGTGGCAACACATGAAGTGTATCCATCAGTAAGTTCATCGTTCGCAGTTAAACCTTTATGCTGCTAGGGTTAGCGGCACGTACGGGACTCGGCCGATCCTTGATTTTTGGTAGTGTGTGGGCTGAAATTGATCTTTAAAGGCTTGGTTCATCTGCTATTGCCTGCTTTAAATTTCCCCCCAAGTAGTTTCATCGTCATCGGATTCTACATCAGAAGGTATCAATCTGTACAGGAGATATTTACGTTGTGATAGTGCATATACTGGATGGCTTCATCAACGATCATAATCATGATCATCGTCTTCCAGTTCGCTGACCTTTTCCATCACTTTCTTGTAGTGAGCTCTTGCGTAGCTTATGCATGGTAACTAAAGTGCTTCCGGAAAATATTTCTCAGACTTTTACCATACTTGGGAAGCAACTCATCATGAACCTTCTGTCTGGCTAATGTCTCGCTTGTTCCACCTCGAATGAGTTCAATCTAATCAGTTTCTGGTGTTTTTCATCTCTACATGTATGTACTGCATATGCCATTTGAATCATGTCAGCAATTACATCGGTTTCTTCCTTGCTGCTGCTGCTCCCACTTTCTTCTGCATCACTCGCACTGTCTACACTGGACTTGGTGCTGCTACATGTACTTTCTTCTACATCACTTGTACTGTCAACTCTGGACTCGCTGTCACTACTTCCTTCTACATGTACATTTAATACTTGTACTACTGACACTACAGGGTGGGCCAAAAAAGCGCAACATCCACCTTTTAAATCTTCAAGGGGACTACAGGTTTTACTAGAAAGTGACCAGTCCATCACGAGCCCAATAATCCCTATATTACAGGGTATTGTATTTCATTGAAAAATGGAATGTGGGCACTGGCCCAGTTGTGGACTGACACCATGCCTATTTCAAGTTCAAAAACTGTCATGAATCAATTAACCTTTAATCTTAGTTTGCCCACAAATAAAATAGGGCGACCACAGTATTTACCTAACATGGCAGTTGTCCTTCATTGCATCATCCAAAATAGGCGTGGTAAAAGTTTGAAAAGGACACTTGGTCTCTTGGAAGGCCCAGGCCTATTCATGACTAATCCTACCCTGACCTACTTGTTATCCGGTTATTACTGGGTTTGAAACGGACATCATACAACCTGGTCTCTAGACCAAAATTGGGCTTCCCATGTTGCGCTTTTTTGGCCCACCCTGTGTAGCATTGCTTCCTTCCTCACTTGTCATATCTGACTAGATTCTCGCCTCTTTCTCCGTATCGACACTGGCATCGTCGAGTTTGTAAAAATTCCGATGTTGTGTTCTACTGTGGTGGTTCTTGCTAAAGTTGCCTGCAAAACTTTTGCCACAGAGATTGCAGAAGGAAACCCGATGAAGATGTGCAGAAATGTAAATAAGTGCAGACATGTGCACAATGTGAGGATGTGCATGAAGATGTGCAGAATATGTGAAGATGTGCAGACGTAACGTGCACAATGTGCATGAAGATGTGCAGAAAATGTGAAGATGTGCAGACATAATGTGCACAATGTGAAGATGTGCAGAAAATGTGCAGATGTGCAGACATAATGTGCACAATGAGCATGTGCAGAAAATGTGAAGATGTGCAGACATCATTGGCACAATGTGAAGATTTGCAGAAAATGTGACGGTGTGCAGACCTAATTATGTGCACAATGTGCATGAAAATGTGTAGAAAATGTGAAGATGTGCAGACATAATGTGCACAATGTGAGGATGTATATAGCTATGTTCCTTTAATCAAATCCTCATTTCACATCTAACATTCGACAAGAGTGCACATGGTTTCCTTCTGCAATCTCTGTGGCAAAAGTTTTGCCAGTAACTTTCGCAAGAACCACCACAGTAGAACAAAAATTTTTACAAACTTGATGGGGACAGTGTCGATATGGAGAAAGAGGCGAGAATCTTATCAGATATGACAAGTTAGGATGTAATGTAGAAGGAAGTAGTGACAGCGAGTTCAGTGTTGACAGTACGAGTTATGTGGAAGAAAGTAGCAGCAGCAAGTCCAGTGTAGACAGTGGCTGTGCGAGTGATGCAGAAGAAAGTGACAGCAGCAGCTGACATGATTCAAATGGCATATGCAGTACATTGAGATGAAAATTTCCACCAGGAAGACCTGGAAGACGATGATTATGATCGTGATGAAGCCATCCAGTGTGCACTATCACAACGTAAGTATCTGCTGTACAGATTGATACCTTCCAATGTAAAATCCGATTACGGTAAGACAACTGGGGAGGAAATTTAATCGACAGTCTTTGGGATTTCCCACCAAATCTTCGGCAATCTTCGGCTACTTCCGTGTGCATCCACAGGGTGCACCCACAAACACGACCATAATTGACACACTATACTAGCTCCACGCCAGAGTAGTGACGGTTCGTAGTGTAGAGCATGAATAAACTGTACAGTGTGTATCAAAAAAAGGAAACCGAGATTAATTTGTAATTTTTTGGACATGGTTAAATATTTTAGAAATTGGCAAATACCATTTATTACCTAATGATCCTCTTTCTTATGACACCAAGAAATCCAATTTACTGTCACAGATGACTGAGCACGAAGCAGTTGAATCAACCATCTCAGAATTGGTCTTGCACCAGATTCACACCAGCCTAACTCCGACCATTTTCATACCAAAAAAAAAGAAGAAAGACCAGTGTGTGTTTAACAAAAGTGTTATTCAATGATTTAACATTTGGGTGCTTATTCCTGTCCAAATGCATCTGCTACTTGCTGGAGGTTTCCAGTCCCCAACCGCTCTGTTAGCACAAACATACACTGCTCCGTTGAAAGCTGCATTTTGCTGGTCTGAGAAAATGAGCAACCTTACCAACTTTTAAGAAGTGTGAAGTGTGTAACGTGCAGATGATTGCAAAATTTGTAAGCCCAACAAAAGCCCTGCACTGGCCAGCCAAGGTTCATTACTAAAACATCTATCTCTGGTGCAAGACCACTTATGACATGGTTGATTGAACTGCCTCGTGTTCAGTCATCTGTGACAGTAAATTGGATTTCTTGGTGTCATAAGAAAGAGGACGCCATTAGGTAATAAATGGTATTTGCTAATTTCCACAATATTGAGCCATGTCCAAGAAATTAACAAATCTCGGTTTCCTTTTTTTTTAAATTTTATTTATTTTTTAATTTTTTGATTTTTTACATTTTTTAAATTTTTTTTTAATTTTTTAATTTTTTTTTCTTTTTTTCTTTTTTTATTCTTTTAAATTTTTTTCCTTTATTTTTTTGATACACACTGTATAAAACACAATCGATGTCTATTCTCTTGTTTTATTCTTTTTGAATTGAACTCGAGATGATGGAGGATCTATGTGGTACCATGTCTAGTCTGCGGCGGAACACAGTCAAATTCAAAATCACCTTTGCTAATGTGGAAAAACATATACCCTACTGGAGACTGAAAACGTTTC
>NMRB01001432.1:172862-185558 GCA_002633025.1 Notospermus geniculatus
TAGATTTTTGGTGGTTGCGATAGTTCGAACATATCTTATATCACTTAAAGCTAATAACTGCGTGTCGGCATTATATATCTGTACTAGCAATCTAAGTTGCCTTAGATTGGTCGTTAGTCAGAAAGTCGGGGAAACGTGTGTGAGAATCTTAGGTGTCTAGAGCACTTAGGACGTTTGAAAGGGCAGGACCTCTTAGTTGCCCGTTGGATGTAGCGGAATCAGCTTCAAGCAGGTTATCCATGTATGCGTGTTGCGTGTGCGTTGTCCGTTTACGGAGGACCCCATCACTTTTTTTCCAAATGTCAATACCGAATCCATCGACTCAGAAGCATATAAAGCAGTGGCTGCTCCCTTCCGTAAATGGACTACGCACGGGCAGTAACCTGCTTGACTCCATGACGAGTCATTAATATCAAATATATGATTAAATTGTTAAAGGAATAGCTCTTACCACTCTTGGGAAATTATTTGTTGGAGGGAATGATGTAGTTGCTAATGAATATCCTTAATTGCGTTATCAGTTATATTAACTATACATTATGCAGTCGTGGAGACAGCAAAACAGATTGCCAAGGCGCTATGCAAAAAAATCGGAGTAACTGGCGTGGAATGTCTTCATTTCCACTTCGTCTGCAGTCAGTAATATCGACTGTACATGTATGTGGTCACGTTTACATTGTTGGTAGTTAGTTGGAAATAATAATAGATGATCTGTAATTATTACATGTATTACATTCATTCTACCCGATTAACCCGACAGAGTTGCCATTGTGTAAGAAAGAAAAGAAAGAGATAATGAAGAACTCCAAAGTTAAATACTATTTTCTGTAGAATTTCATTTTATAATCGTCAGAACTTGTGGTGGAACTTGTTGGATCCACTACACTTAATTGTTTTCTTATGAAAGACATAATTAATGTATAATCCAATTACTTTTTCTTCCCATTGGCAGAAGGTGAAAATTGTTGACACAGAACTGTATGAACTCTCGCTTATCTATTTTTGATGAACTGTATGTTTTGCAAACTCGTATTTGAGGTTGGCAGCAGATTAGGTTACATGTACGGGACTCACTATTCAAAACGGGGGAGAGGGAATATGTGTGATCAACGCGTCACTGGCACATCACGATCTGTCTTTCATATGGATATGTGTTTAAATTTTAGATAACACTCTGCTTAAAAAATAAAATTGCAGATCGAGTATTATTCATTAATTTAAATTTTTAATTCCTATGCCTCCTATGCGATTTTGGTGCACTGTAAAAATACATTACTTATTTAAATTAGACAATTTCATTTGTATCTTTTTCAACTTACACTGGAATCGCAGTAGCCTACCTTTATCTCCAAACAATATACATTTAATCCCATTCGTTTGAAGACTAAACAGGTAACGAAGGATACATGCTGAATGTACAAGGTTGAACATTCGACAAGGCCATTTGGGAAAGGCAAAAAATACTATTTAAAATGATGAAAAGCTGATATGATTATTATGTGGCCACCTGGAGTGCCTCGAATTGCCAAACATTAAGTGAACTGAGGAATGATTTCCTTATCCTGGCTGTTGATGAACTATCACAGCTGCTAAACTAAGGGTATGGTTCTAAAAGAATATCATGTATTTTGAAGTTGTAGTTGTGCTGTGGAACAGGTATGTGTTCAGCACATGTATTATTGTACCCGCTTGTATTGTGTGTAGGCAGGAATACATAGTGTAGGGGTTGTCCTGCAGCAGACTCCATAGTCTTCAAACAACACCATGCCTTCCTTCTGAACTGATATTTAAATATATGAGAGACAGATATGCTGAAAGAGTTCTGTCGAATTGGCGAGTACTATTTTGCCGAGGCCTACGAAATTTTAAGATGCGTCAAAGTTACTTAGATCACTTTACGTTTCAAGTGCAGATTCTTTAACTACACCTTGCTTATCATCATGAACTACATGTAGCTCGTATTAAGCATATGAAGTTGAAATTAAAATCAACTCATTTGAATGTAATTCAATGATGAATACTTAAATTTGACCTTAGTTCGAAGCGTCGTGTTTACATTAGGACATCAAACGAAAGTTTGTATTGCTTAGCAGTCTTAATTCGCGTTTGACTCTTATGTGGTATCTAATGCAGAATTTCCGGCAATTAATTAGACGTATTAGTCGATTTGAGTGGTGCGTTTGAAACCCACAAAATATGAATTTGAGCACTGAAATTCGGATGAGAATTTAATGTGACTTTCAGCATTGCCTTGACGTCCTGTGTCCTTTAATGGGATATTTTGGGAAGCAAATGCTGGTGAGCCAGTGCCGTCTCTAAGGCTGTTAATGTAAGACTCAGGAGTGCCGCCTTGCCCTGTGCTGAATGGCGAGGTTCAGTTGTGTCAAATGACATTGCCAAATAAATATAACGTTGCACTATAACTCATAGTCCAATCATCATAGCCTGAGGTTCAGTAACAATTCACAAAGCTGGTGAGTCATGAATTCTTGATTAAAAATGAGAACGAGAGTTGAAATGTACTAATAGGATAAGACAGAAGTCATATAGCACATGCAGAGATTCAAAGTGTAAGAAGGAGAGGAGATAAAGTACACTTATCAAATGTTAGAGAAAAAGACAGAAATTATCATATTACTACTACATTATGTACGAAATAAGACATCATATTCGTTCAAGAATTTTTTTATTTTATTATTTTTTTTTATAACTAGGTTGTGATACAGCATATCTGCCTATATATCTTACTCATTGCCTCTTGATAACACAATTTCGTAAATTCCTAACTTTTCTAATACATGTACATTGTGGTGAACTAATAGCGGTGCATATTGCTTGCAAGGTTATTCACTTCGTGTTCAACTGTGCAATGTGTACGTGTAGCTGGAACTCTAATCTAGCTAGATTTTTGAATTATCAGAATGCAAACTAAAGTCACGTTTGCACATCGTTCACGTCGTGCAGTGTAAACAGTACATTGAATGCAGATTCAAATTTCTAGAATTGAAGGGCATTGGGTATGTCAATATGACGATTCAGTTACTATATAAACTGTGATGATGGAATGTAATAAATATGGCATGTCTTGCCATTCCAGTTGGGTTTTGGTTCATCTAGAAAGTGAAAAAAATGAGCAAGCACATAGGGTCGTTTGCACCGAACGAAGATTATCTTGACTCAGGTTGAGCCACAACTTTTCAATTGTTCAGGTTTGCCAGGGTATGATGTGAAAATGGAACGGTTGTGGCTCAACATGAGTTCAAGATAATCTTCGTTTGGTGCATACGACCTTAAAGTCGTGCAGAAACGACACCATCAGCTCACTGATTTTCATAATAAATCTGAAGGCATGCAGAAGACACAGAGTACAGAATGATTTACTCACAATGAATGTAGTCAGTACTACAATATTGCAAAAGTACCTTTTATACGTCGTATAAGTGGGGGAATGTTAGCAATTCAATAACAGCATCATCAGCTGTTGAGCTAATAAATTTGATACGGCTTTATTTATCCAACGACGACCTAATAAGGAGAGGGGTGATTGACGTGATTTCCGCCTGGTGATTTTCACACTCGATTCCTGTACGGTGACCAGACAGTTCAAATATGTCATATTTTATGGTGAAGTCTCACTCAACCATGCAAGAGATAACGCCATTTCATTGCTGATTGATTTGTCGAACAGCAGAATGTTCCCAAGTATGTCAGGACGGAGATTGTTGAAATCTGTCACGTTGGCCCATTCTACAGTTTCGTCTCTTGGGTTCGTTGGGCGGCTTCGCCATTCGCAAGGTCCCACAACGCCCGATCACTTCGGATTAGATATTTCCCGAGGGATACTGCCAACTGATCTTGCGCTCCTTAGAGTGGTATCACTCCCAGAACCCTCTATTTCGTGCAATCTACACCACCCTCGTTGCCGCCGCAAAACGCCTCCAGCCTTCCGCCCAAGTCTTCGAAGCATAGTCTACTCTTATTCCGCATACTCCACCAGAATGAAAATGTAAGAGGCCGACACAAATTTGGTTGTATGCCTTTTCCTTGTTCTTTACCTTTAGGTCAGGTTTCCATTATCTTTTCTACGTGTACTTGGTCGAAATATTTCAGCATCAGACCCGAAAGCTACTTAAGTCCGATTTGCCATCGTATTCCACTTCGTAGCCTCCCTCGCTCTGCCGTCCAGCTCTTGCTGGCCGAGGTTACCCACCCGAGGGTGGCCCTTCCGCCATCGCTAGGTTCAGCTTCCTGCATGCAAAGGGCTCTGACTACTAATATACTTCGACATACATCTTCGATTTCATCGATGCAACGCTCCCACCCATCGTGTACGGCAGATTCCACATGTCGATGGCGTGCAACAGGATTAAAGGGAGGTTGATAGAGAATCAGCGTGCAAAAGGCCTCTTTCGTGTTTGGAACATTTTACTTCTTACAACTCGAGTACCTGCCAGTCCGGACGACCGATGAACAGCTTCGTTGTTGGACGACGAGTCACCGTCGCGTTCCAACTGTGGAGTGGCGGCTGCTTTCACGTCTTACTTCTCCTCCTTATATGTCTCAATCATACATGCATCACAGGATGCAACCAGTGGTTTGAAAGTCGAAGAAGATGATGTGCACCAGTATTGACTCAAACATGTTCCTTCTCCGTCGGTCTTATGCAATTATCACCCAAGGCTTTTGGAAAACATGTTATCTTTCCGGCAATCGTCTCAAAATAATCCTATATGCCGAAAAGGGTCCAGCACACCACGACGAATCTCATAACATTCATCGCATTAGCTTTCGTTGTTTCTGTAAATACGGAAGTATTTTTGAACGCGTTTCTGGTCAAAGATAGTTGTCTATGTAACCGAGGCCCAACGCTTTCGTTGAAAACCAATTAGTGGGAGCCGCTTCTTATACCAGGTTGCACAGGCAATTACCGATGTTTTTACTCTCTGATCGATTTCATTTCGAATTCCGTTTCTGTCGGATGCTTCGTGGTGCATTCCTTCTGCAATACCCTCTGATTTTGCCCGTACACAAAGCAAGATATTCTTGTTCTTGTTAACTTTGTGTTCTGTTTGAAATCAAGGATTGACGCTTGCCCTATCTGATCGGAGGTTTGCGAGGAAAAACTTAAGTCTGCTACGGTAATCGGTGCGAAATGTACTTTGACGTGGGTGGTGTTAACACCTGCCACGAGGAATAGGGCAGTCACCCCTCTTTTTATTAAATCATTCACCCCTCACCATGTGTGTTGTTGTAGTAAAGACAGTGACTGGTGTTTTACTACTGTATTCGAAATTCTGACTTGCAAAGTCCAGCAGCAGAAGTTACGTTGACACGGGATGTCATTTAACATGCTTCTTGCTCCTTCTACTCTTGTAAAATTGCACAAGTAGTTCGGATTCAAGGACGTGTGCAGCAATTTACTCGTCATCTCCTGCTTGGAGAAAAGAAAACCTCGTCGAAGAACCATAGAGATAACACCTCAAACCTTTAGGCTAAACGAAACAACAACCTTCCCATAACGACTATAGAGAACAGCCATAAAGAAGACACCTTGATCAGATATAAAGATGAATACGGTGATGAAAGGGAGAAAAATAATCCCTTTCTTAATGCAAAGCTAAAGAAGTTCAGTAGGATGACTGTCATGGTGGTTCTCAGACCTCAGATTAGTTATTCCAGACCATTTATCATTGGCTTGGCCATAACACTCGGATGCTAATGTCCGATACGGGATAAACGGTTGGTGATGACGTCAATTCAAATCTCTTTCGGTCATGTGATACGTTAGCTGGAGAATGATCATTCGTGAGCTTATTTCCTACCTCGGGTCCTCTGATCGACTGATTGGACTTCGTTTTGATGATGCAAAATCCAGGTTGTGTTTTCAAATTGCTCATGGCATGCATTATAAAAGATGTGTTTTTTTCTTGAGGGGACCGGGGAGGGGACACTTTGAATAAATGAAGCAATGGAGATGCAACGTGTACCATCTGTATTCTATTTGAGCAGGTTTGTTCCTACGAACTTTACTCAAGATACATCTTAACTATGGAAATTATAGACTAGACTTTGACGGACTACGTACTTGCACTGTCCCTTGTATAACGCAGGAATCCATGGGCTATTCTACTCTGTCTTTTCTTGAAACAATGTGTTGGTTACCATAGGTAGCTATGATAATAATTTTTGTCTTGTTTTGCACACCCTGTGTGCGTAACAACTACCATTTGCAGCAAGATGAATTTTAAGATCAAGGTGTGAAGGCGGACAACGTAGCCTTGGAATCAAACTCCGGGTGCTATTGTCGTTATATAGTGGATTAAGCCTTTGTGAAGGATTATGTCCCTATTACCCTGACCATTACCGTTGACAGGCTTTGTAGACTTTTATCACGAGGACTTTCTTCCCTGATACAAAGGGATCACGTACGAAATACGTTTGTGTGGCAGCTTCTTTTATGTCTGATGTGGTTCACTGTATGCCGATGCACGTATATGTCTGCATTGGCAATTTCATTGTACCAGTACTTGTAAATGTTGAGGGGGCTTCAGGATCTTCGATTGTCGTGCGGATCCCCTTGAACACCTGCTTGGTAATTCGAACTACTTGCGTTTAATCAATCATAATTTGAGTGTGATCGATGTACAACTTAACGAATCGTATGCTTCTCTTCCGCTCGTTGTTATTCCTATCATGATTCGTTGCGGCAGAGTAACGGTCCGAATATTAACGATTGATATTCTTAAAAATGGTCTCAAAATCTCAATCGTCAGCTACACATGTTTTCTAAATGAAATTTCAGATGGCAACAAGCGTCTTTGATTTTCCGCTCACATATGTGCCGTAAACTGTTTCCAAGGCAACCGACATTTCTTTCACCTCCGCTCTGCACCATCCTTGAAGATTTCCAGAGTGGCTTTACGCATCACTTGCCTAACATAAGATGTCATTCAAGGAAAGATATTATACTTCTGTCATATGCAAAAGCTATATGCGATGTGATGCGAGTAATGGTCTGTGAATGGCATGTATTGCTACCAACTTGTCACAAAATCAATGTNACCCACCGGCAAATCCTTCGTTGAAAGCCATTAAAACATCGACTTCCGGCTTGGACCAAGGAAAACGGCAAAATGCGCATGCGCGAATTATCCATGGCAATGACCTAATTACGAAGTTTGATCTCATCTATAGTACGGGGTACATAACGCCACTTTTCGCGGCTCTTATTTGCGGTACGAAGGGAGGTCACCGACAGTGTGCTATCTGAATTGGATATGCAGTGTTGATGTGTTCGTGTAGTGGGGCCGGATTCCTTGCATCACGAAAACTGTAACAGCTACCACGAATACTTGTGCTTCAACTTCACTTGGTTGCCACTTGGCCAAGAATGCTGTTCCATAATACTGCTTATCGTCGGTTTTGGGGCATGGTAAAGTAAAGGCCTACTTTTACATCGAGAATAATTCGAAAGAAACCATTTTGGCAACGTAAAGCAGATTTCGAGCATTCTACTTGCATTTCCAGCATTCTACCACACCACTGAGTTCTTTCCATTCCCCAACTCAGTTCTATTGATATTTCGTGGGCTGAGCCATTCTTGTCAAAAATCCCTAGGTTTTAATTGATTCTCTTTTTCTTCAACGTTAGCAACACACCTTGAGCAAAATCCAAAGCCCCCATCACTCATCTGAAGCCTTTCTCATGTCAACCTCCGCTTTGAAGACAGTCTCCGATACGCATCATGTCATCCTGGCTAGAGTTCAAAGGAATTCCACTTCTCCCATTGCGTGATGTCGTTTTTTTTCTCTGGCATAGAATACACGAACATCAATTAGGTAATGAGGGAAAGATGGAATTTTTACCACCATCATGAGCTGAAACTCGAGTGCATGGACGCATGCTTACCAGTGCATTGAAAATCCAGTACCTCCTCTTTTTAAGCTTGATATTCAAGTATTTCTAGGGAGATGCCCTGTATGTTTAATATACTGACAGATATCCGTTAAAAGTGGCAACAGGTTTTTGGTCAAGTCCTTGATCAGCCTCGCGTTGTGCTCTTAGTTTGTCTTTCCCGTCATCTGAGACCTCCTTCGAGAGTATAGTCACCTCAGGTTAAGATTTTACAGCAGTCCCTTGGCTACTTCAATAGCCATATGAAGGAACAGGTTCTCTCAGGAAACAAGTTGGCACACGGTACCGATCACGTTTGCTCGTACCCCAAATCCTGACTACAGACTTTACTTCCATGTCCTCGATTTGCCCCCGTTGATGTCATGTAAATGGTTATATCAGCTACATTATCAAGTACATGTGCCAACCCTTATGGCAATATACGCCAAATCGCCATCACTAGAGTAGCTCTAGTGTAGCTGTGGTTCCTATTGATTTTTTTCTGACTGGCTTATAAACAATAATGGCCGTAAGAGGCAGCAGTGCAATAATATAGCACAGCAGAAGCGTGACACACGGGGTAAATATGGAATTCCACGTCAATATGCTGTCTTGCACTAGGCAATATTTTCGAATAGATGTTGGGTCGAACGTACTGGTTATGATTTCCCAGCTTTTCGTCTGGAAAATTCATATTCCCGATAATTTTCTTTTTAAGGGATCCATGACGTTTGTAAGGGGGAACCGTCTCTTGAACGCCGTAGTCTGGCCAGTGGGAGTCCTCGTTCCATACATATAGCATGCCTGTTGGGAATAGAGTGTGTTTTCATTGTCGCCATATTGGAGGTATAAACAAAAGAATTTTTCACCAGTCAGGGTCCAGGAGATTAACTTCTATTGTTTTGAAAGTCTGTTCTTTTGTTGCATACCTCCAACATGGCCGGCGTGACATAATATGAAAACACATGCTATTGTTCGTCATAATTAACTCTGCTAATTCTGTTAACTTATTAATTCAATTGAAAATTTGTCTAGTACTACATGTATTATGGTGTATGTAAACAACGATTTAGTTTGCCACTGAAATCCGTAAATCGTATGATTGAAGGAACGAGGTGATAACCTAATCGGAATCTAGGCGAAGATCGACATCATCGTTTCTAATACACTCAAAATGGTAATAAAATACCATTAATATCGTACATATTGAACCCCACCAGACCCAACAGGAATAATACCAATCCAATATAAACATCAGTTATTCATTTCGCGATTTGTAAGAAGAAGGAATATTAGGTTGTGTTACTTAAGTAGAAATCATAACGGAGATTGACTTTCATCCAGTACATTTCTAAACAATATACATAGGGATAGGATCTGATAAAGTATGTTAGTAAACGTGGTTTTGGTGTACGTTGCCGTTTCGTGTTTTCTATATTAGTTTCCAAGGCGCCACGGTTGGTTATCAAAACCTGATATGAACAGAAAATATCGACATAATCCAGTATTCGGACCTACGAAGGTCACGGGTGGATGGTTGGAGTTAACAGCACCATGACCATGGACACCTACTACACATGTTAGCCAACTGTGTGAGAGAGCTCAAAAATTTATTTTTAATATTAGGGTGCCTTGGACAACGTTTGATATGCAATAGACTGGCTTTCTCTGACCGGGGCCATATTCACGAAGTCGTCGCAACTATGCAAGCACGCACATGTATTGTTTAACTCTGCATACGCCTATTATTATCGCAAGCCGTCCCTGCCATAAATCCACCATGCTGTAATTATTTACTACCATGCTAGTAAATATTTTCTACCATGGTAGTAAATAATTCTTACCTAGGTAATAAACATTACTACCATGGTAGTATTTAATTCTTACCTAGGTAATAATTATTTACTACCATGGTAATATTTAATTCTTACCTAGGTAATAATTCGAATTCTTACCTAGGTAGTATTTAATTCTTACCTAGGTAATAATTATTTACTACCATGGTAGTATTTAATTATTACCTAGGTAAGAATTCGAATTATTACCTAGGTAAGAATTAAATATTACCATGGTAGTAAATAATTATTACCTAGGTAACAATTCGTACTTCCGTTTCCGAAGTACGAATTATTACCTAGGTAAGAATTAAATACTACCATGGTAGTAAATAATTATTACCTAGGTAAGAATTACATATTACCATGGTAGAAAATATTTACTAGCATGGTAGTAAATAATTACAGCATGGTGGATTTATGGCAGGTACGGCTTGCGATATATTATGACTGCCTTACAATAGATTTGCTTGTCGCAAAGCCGCGTAGGCTTCGTGAATATGGCCCCTGGAGCCTCATCCCCAGGTCAACTACACGACATCAGCATGCATGAAAGGTACAAAACGGCGAACACTTTAGTTCGATTGATTTAAAGCTTCCTTCCTGTCTATTACGACATACATGTACACCTCAATGCTCACTTGCACTAGCCTATCAGTGCCCCAGGAAATGCGGCCCATGTGGACCTACATGTAGCATTACATTTACGTATAAGTTCGCCGTGATCTCTATTCATCCCCTTTTTTGTTGTTGCCTGTCTCTAAATCATGGTAGGAAGCTGCGTTAAAGCATGATGAAAAAAACATCCCGCTTGTACGTGTACAACATTTTCTAGTGGAAATATCACGGGCTCTTCAATATGTCATTAAATGTACAAGCTAGACCAAGAGAGTAATTAGTTTTATTGATCCAGCCCCCCACTTGATGGCGTATTGAGGTCACGGGGTCCTAAAACACTCAGCTTTGGTTGTTGCAAATTCTGCCCGAGGAGAACATTTGAAAGGCAAATGAACTTCGTTGAAAAGACACTTCACAGCTAAGTTTACTCAACAGTGGCACGTAGAATAACACTGCAGTTTTAAGTAGATCCGGGATTCCATGATATCGTAGTACCCCGAGATGGATTTTCTATGGCAGATTTTAACACTGATGCAGTCAGAGTACCTCTGTATATTCTATACCAACTTTTAATGACAAATTATAATGATGAATTCGTGCAGGACAAAACGATGCCGATGCTGTATACATAATAAAAAAGGTTCCGTTGCAAAATGTGTATAAATTTTGCAGTGCAGAACACCCACAGTGTAGTGAAATTTTCCAATAAACTCGTGCCTCTTGAGTACCTACTCAGCCTGTTGTTGTTGCTGATTCATCAGGTTTCATGGTGTAGAAGAATTTGTTGGTGTTTCAAAAATGTGCGTATGCATTTTACCGACGAACTTTTTACAACGGAACCCCAGAAAGACTAACACAGAAAATGCTCTAATTGACACAGACACTCACAACTCTTTGACGTGAGAAATGTTGAAGTGGTAAAGAACATTACAAAAATGCTTTTAAATCAAAGTCAGCCGAGGCTCTGAGAAATTCTGAGCAGCTATTTCAGTATTTGGGTGTAATCTAGTTAGAGATATCTGGAGGTGGTATCGGTATCGGTGTTAGCAGAAAACAAGACGAGGTTGTGAGGCAAGAATGAAACAGGAATGTGTTAGATTTTTATCCCTAATTCGTACGTTTTTGTCAGTGTAAAGCAGCAACACTACATCGTCATCGGGAATTTTAATTAAAATTTCGAATGTCTGTTGATTGATATACCAAGAAAATAACTTTGTTCCTCGTTGCTCAGCTGAATTGGATTTCATTAAAATAAGAAAAAAATAAATAAAACAATAACTCCCTTTACCTCCAAACGATGGACGAAGTCGAATGTCATAGCCGTTGAGTAAATTGTCGATTATTCCAGTGACATTTTGTATTCTACTTTTCACTACTCCGTTGTCTAATGTTTCTAGGGAGAGACCGTCTCCGGTTCCATATGATCTGAAAAAAGGAATAATCTTTTGGCCTTGGAATCCGTGCCTGTCGTATACATTTCAAATGGCGTGTTCAAACAGCGGCGTGACCGATTCCTCGTGTGAAAGACGAATCGCCTCACAGACACCAAAGGTAACTTGAAGGGCACTGGCGTATCAAAATGTATGCTATTACAAATAACGTGTAGTGGTATTGGCTTGGCGTTAGAAGAAACGATGTTGTATTTTTTATAAAGAGTGTTCGATTCTGTAAGTGTTTTCCAAAGGTTTCCACGCATTACAAATAACATTGTGTAATCAAGTGCATGCCTAGGTGGTAAAATGTTTTGACGTTTTTTATTTACCATAGGGCTTGCCCCATTCCCTCGAAAGAGGTTATAAAACAGACACATCCAGCATCCCTAGGGTTTCTGCTGGCAGTAGCCAAAGGAACCAAAAGCTATTTTTAAACTAAACTAGCGACAGAAATAAACGGTTGGCTCAAATTTATTGTATTTACAATGAAATATTTCTGCCGTGGACAAAAATATCTTATTTCAACAGAACTGGCTACTAAATCTAATACTCCAGCAGAAACCCTGCATCCCTGTTTTTCGTGTCAAACTTTAAAAAAAAACACCCCTGCCGAAAATCGTTACCGGAAATTTTGTTTCTATTTGGGGTGGATTCCATCAAAGGAGAAGTTAGACATACATGTACAACGTTCTTTGCTTTAATCATTATTTATGTTCGACACTCCAAAATACGCTGCCCATAAGGCCTACTCAACTAAAAATCTATTAATTTTGATATCAAATTGAAAGCATTGATGACCACAAAGGCCATAAATGATCATAACAAAATCAACAGATCGGCGAAAGTCATTTTTCGTCCTAAAGTGAGGAAACAAAGTGTGTCTGAAATGCAATCACCTCACCATCGTTCTTCCAACG
>NMRB01001433.1:12568-81486 GCA_002633025.1 Notospermus geniculatus
GAGGATACATGACCTTGGAACATTTTGATTTGACATTTGTCATTTGTTTTTCTGGTACGTTCACCCAGGTGAGCACATGGTCCATGGACCATTTCATTATACACCCGTGTGGCATCACCACTGCAGGTACAATGCAGTAGATCGAGAGACTGATAGGCCTATTGCGTAATATTGGCCATGTCGATTTAGAGGAATCAGAGGAATCGGAGGAATCAGAGGAAAATGCAGTCTGCAGCCTATCACTTACACACGGTCACATGACTATCATGTACTAAATATATAAACACAACCATGTGGTCGTGTTAACATCGTAATAGCTTTAGGGGAACGTGAAATTCGGCTCTTTTCTCCTGAAGTGCTGGCTTTCGGCCCTCAAGTCATAGGCTCTCTTATCACCAACCTCGATGATGACGAGTCTATTACAACAACTCAATAGCTAAGGCAGTGTTATGCAATAACTATTCTGATAGTTTATACTTTATCATACGGTGATTTTCTGGATTTTCGAGCCCGATTCATCTGATTCCTCCGATTCCTCTGATTCCTCTAAGTCGACATGGCCCGTAATATTATTGTGCTAATTACTGCTGCTCTCTCCCAAGGATGGGACTGAATCACTGGTTGTTGTTGTGTAGGCCTGCATGCATTGCCATGATGATACACCATGATGCATGATACACCATAATACACCCATGATGTGTTTATAATGCGAATACGCGGCTGCTGTGGCCTGGGGGAATGAGGCCGAGTGCCACCACTGAAGTCACCTTGTGAACCCAGTTACCGCCAGGTTTGTACCTCATAATTTTCATTGGCTTCGTTTCTCGTTAGGCCTATTTTGGTTCAAAAACTAGTAATGAGTCAATATTTAAGTCCTTCAAGTGTTGATATTTCACAAAACTGCCCATGCTATAATTTTCCACGAAATCGTTATGGCAATGTCGTCGGTACAGGATCCTGATTTCAGATCGCGATGTCGCTCAATTCCGGAACTCCTTTCGGTCGGCAAGCTATCGATTGTGCAACAAACCGCAGGTATGATCAAGGCCTATAGCGACTTTGGCCGGGTTTTCTCATAGACGGTCACAGTTGGTCGGCGAAGGGCCGGCATCCGCATTCAAAGGCACACAGGCAAAAATGTCCGCTACAAATCCTATATAGAAAATGGCCCTATATAGGTTTTGTATAGGATTTTCATAAATCCTATATAGGAATTTCGTCAACATACAATAATTCTATACAGATTTTTTATAGGACTTATATATGAGTACCTACATAGGATTTTCATAGGAACAAGATACAAATTCTACATATGTATTTTTCTATATAGGATTTTAATAGGAACAAGATACAAATTCTACATAAGATTTTTTTCTGATATTTTCTTTTGTTTTCCAGTGTTATTTTTTGAGAAAATCTTTACGTCATAGAGTTGTACTTTTACAAGCATTTGATTTGGGGTGAAATACAACATTTTTTGTATGTCCATTGTCATAGCGTGACGTGAAATGAAACATTAGAATTTATCACTGGCCATGGCAAGAGTTGTTTTGGGAGTTTGCAATGTTTTTTATCTGCTCAGTGAGCGACGGTTACAGTCATGGGCAGCACCAGGCGCTTGTTAAGTCATCCATGGAAATAAATCACATGGAGAGAAAAACCATAGCCTATGACACACTCACAGGGCACTATCTTGTGAGACACCCAGAATGGCTGTTATCTCTGCACTGACTGAACCTTAAAGGGACTAGGAAAATTTTTTCAAGCTTCGGTTATTACAAAATGCTAGTCTTTCATGATAAATTCCCACCGTCAATTCACCTTTTCAATTAAGTGTTAATTACTGGCACCCAGACAAATCAGTCATCACCACACCATGGAGGTATTTACTACGTCACTGGGAACCTATCGCTGTATGTAATGTATGGGGCGAGCTTGTACTCTATTATGTTGATTAGCTTCCCAGTGACGTGGTGAATACCTCCATGGTGTGGTGATGACTGATTTGTCTGGGTGCCAGTAATTGACACTTAATTGAAAAAGTGAATTGACGGTGGGAATTTATCATGAAAGACTAGCATTTTGTAATAACCGAAGCTTGAAAACATTTTCCTAGTCCCTTTAAGCTTAACCAGTGTCTACCACAAGGGCAAACCTACAGATCTGTGATTTTAGTTGTGGACCATGTTTACAAATTGGGAAAAATGTGTGCCCAGTTTGAAGGCCGACTGCTTCGCACTTATCTATCCGTTTGAAACATTTCAACTACCATTCATTGAGAAGTCAAGAATCTATATTTTTTAAATGTCTCAGCATTAATAGACTTAGGGACCTGCCCGCAATCACCATGGAATTCAATCATTAATTTGAGCCTCAAAAGTTTGCAATTTCACGCCAACAGAGTTATGTCGTGGGCGGCTTACTGGAATTTGCGCAAAATCAAAATGCGCAATGGGAAAATGCGCAACAGAATTGACCTCGATCCAGGCTTTCTTGCGGGTCCGATAAACACCTATTTGCCATAAATTCCGCATTGTGATCACTCCGTATGTTTTTCGAATGCCCTGTCCGTAATATGCGACGCAACACATTGCGACACAACCGTCGTGGACAGGGCTTAACATGAAGATATTCATTCGCTGTCCTTATGCGTGTGATGTAGTCAACAGTTTCATACACCAAAACGGATTTATGGGATATGTGATGACGTCATAGCGGTTCGTGGAACCTGATCGGTTGGCCACATTAGACAATTACGTAATGATAAAAAAACGATATCTTGTTGCAGGAAGGCCCTTGAACACGTGTTAGCCATCGCCAAGACATTGTCAACGGAACAAGGAGTGCGCAAGGCACAAATAAAAGTCAACGCTTCATAGGGGATGGCGCAGTCACGTGGTCCAGTCATGTTATCTATGTAGCCTATCAGGGATCAAAATAAAATATGATAATGCTATTGAATGAAAGGAGAGTTAGTTTCTTCTGATATCAGAGCTATCTTGTCCATACTTTCTGAACTTTGCCCAGTGTCAACGAGTAGAGATTGTTGCGCGAATGGCACCAATCATTGCCCCTTTCTTTCTTTTCGCGCAGTTTCCCGGGAATTGGATTAACGTCACTGAGAGATCCCGCACAATCAGTCGTCAACCAAGACCGCCAAAGCCATAAATACTCCCAAAATTTAGGCCCATCCATTCCCAAGGGCCCAAAAATATTGTTAGCCTAGCTGCTAAGTATCTGGTTCCCCGACCTACCGTATCGTGGCGCTGACTGATAGTGTTCTGGGGCCGGTTGCACAAAAGTTAAAAATCACCGTTAGTTTATCTTGGTGTTAACTTATCCCAAAATGTTATTTTTGTTTAGTTAAAAACAAGTTAGGAATTCTAACAGGAAAAGTTAAATTAACAGACTTTTATCTTTTTAACTTTTGTGCAACCGGCCCACTGTATCGCAATATCAGTCAGCGCCACGATACGGCAGGTCAGGGAACCAGGACCCATGTTCCCGAAGCCGTCGTTAGGTTAACGATGTCGTTACGCTATGCATTTTCCCAGTTTTAACGACATCGTTAACCTAACGATGGCTTCGGGAACATGGCTCCTGACTAGTTGCTAAGTGTTACATCACCTGCGCAATAACGTTCACTGAAGTATTACATCATCATCGTCATAACGCGCAAGACATGCAAGAGAAAATGATGGAAACGCCGGATTTCATGGAATAAAACTCTACTGTGATTGTTAAATTCCTGCATAGTTTGAGCACAGGAAGTAGGTAAGAATATGTAAAAATGAGTTGATGAACTAAAAGTCCCAAAATAACACCGGACACTTGCGATTTGAAGGCTGACGAACATCCTGATTGGTCATATTGAGAACACAGTTTCACCGCCGGTGACGCGGCGGTGTAGGCCTACCGGCGCGCATGGCATGGTGTCCCCCCCAGTCACGCGGCATCTCATCATGGTGTTTGTGGGACACCTAAATAAATTTTGAAGGCAATAATCCTTCTCAGACCAAGCATTGAATGAGTTAAAGGCACAAAATAAGCTGATTTACTGAAATGCAATCCTTCTCTGGCGGTCGGCAAGTCCTCGTTCTCGAGGGAGCGGAGAGATCCTAAATACAGAACATACCGCGCCGGAAAAAAACGATTTGCTCAACCTGCCAAATCACGAGATACTGCCACCGGATATCTGGTGTAATCCTGGACACAGGTTCTTTTGCTTTGTGTGATTTCGTCCCTGGAAGTATATGACGTATGTTGATGGTAAAGTACCGGTATTTCATACGTATTCATTGCGAGGTAAAGTTGCAATCAACACGCCATATTTATTTATAGACAGACCTGGCAGTCGTCTTTGTGCTCCAAAACATTGGGTCATATGAATAAAGACAAGCAAATGCTTTTACTTCAGATTTGTACAGCATTGCATAGTGCATTTGTAGTGCATTTGTATTGCAAAATACAAGTAAAAGCATTTGCTAGTCTTTATTCATATGACCCATTGCCAAATCACGTCAACCAATCCGCATCCCCGGCATGCCCGGTTAGGTATATATAGTCTAGCAAGAATCATTCTGACTAGCCGTAACCCGTGAAAATCACGGGTTTGAAAAGGCAGTAGAGTGTAGGATTGGTTTTTGTGTTAAGAGTGTACCGGTATCGCTAACTTTGTTGATGTTACGTAACGTCGGTCTTTGGTCGATGACGTAAACACCTCGATCGTGTGCCTCGCAGCACATCGTCTGCACGGACTCCTCAGCGTGACGTCATCCTACATGTATGACGTCATAGTTATCGTGACGTCATATTAAACTCTCAAATCCTTGGTAACGACCAAAAACCCGTTAAAACATAATTCTGCGAAGTTTTAATGGAAAAATCGCTTCACTATGCACAAATACATATCAAGAGGAAATCACCTGCCAAATCTGAGCCGAATCGAAGCATCACAGACGCAGTGCGGCGCCGGACAAAACTCCGGCTTAGCGTATTATAATATAGATTGGCTCCTGCGCGTTTGCATGTTCCTCACCTACTTTCACTTTGGCACGGGGGTTGTGAAATAGCTTTGCTATGATTTTTGCAGATAAGACAATTTTCGTTCAGGAGTGATTTTCAGGACGACATCCAACACAGCTGTAAACCAAAAATATCAAGAACTTGAAGGTAGGCTAGTCTGCTTTAGTAAGCATGAACTAATACAGGACTTTCGGATGTAAGAGGTCAGCCATCAATATTGAAGCTTAGTCCCTCGTAATTAATATGCAAAGGAGCATACATCTCCAACTAGTTGAACAATAGCGCACTGATTTTAATCAGACACGCACTGATGATCACAATGAGGTATCACAATGAGGTCATCGCCACTTCTCCACTGAAAGATGTCGCTGCGACCGTATCAGGCCTTTTCATTGTCTTCAGGACGTCATCTCCATGGCAATGTGCGGTGCGAGCATACGTTCCGTACAACGTCACAGTGGAAAAGTTGATACGGTCGCAGCGCCATCTAATGGTAGAAAAAATGGCTACAACCCCATTATAGGTTTTCCGATGTGCCCCTATGAGGTCAAATTCGCATGCAGTACTAGTATTTTTGACAATTGTCAGTTCATGTAGTCTGACCGTTATTTTCATTCCATTGTTGGCTTCGATATCGTCAGGAATGTACCCTGATATCTGCAATGTACACCAATCCCTGGCGGGGACTACAACCCTGGGGAATACAGCAAAAAAGATTCATCTAAAATATGTCACATTATCTGCAATGATTTAGAATACAAAGGGCTTTAATCCAAGGACGCAGAAAAACCATCTATTGACTACTTGATACCAAGGATTCACTTACAAAGAAACGTCATCTGATGACAGGGGGTCATTAAGGGGCTTAAGTCGTGGGGGTTATATCAAAGTGTACTCTATGCGGATTATGGAACTCAAGGTTACTTGATTCAAAGGTAGAGGCCTCGCCGGCGACCTGTGCGCGATCTGCCAGACACTCTTCCTGCGCCATTTTTGGGTATGGCGCACCCAATCCCGACAGGGCGGCGCTGCGAGCAGTTGTACCAAAGACGTCAAAAACAGAGCAAAGCAACGCAATGACGTCGCGTCATGACGTCCTTGACGCAGCGCAAAAAGGACGAAACGTCAAAAAGAGGTAGAACCGCTCACAGCGCCTCCGCGCGGCAGTAGGTTACAGGTAGCCTACCTCATTAGAGTTGAATTGAAATATAGAAACTGTATATTCAGCCCTTAAGTTTGGGTCTTTCGATTACAATGTTCCATTTCGGGGAGCAACAGGATCGATATAAATTCCATGACATCAAATCTCCAACAATCTTAATTGAAATATACATTATTCTGATTCTAACTGACTGACAAGAAATTGATTTAAAAACTTGTCAAATTATTGATCCGGTGGCTGTTATCTGATTGAAATTGTTTATTTTTGACTCGAAGTGAGATAAACTCTAGCACAACATGTTGTCGTCTCCAGCATGTCAAGGACTCTCAGGTTCGCAACATGGACTATCATGGTTAGAAGTTTCCTCACCACTGGTCAACTCTCCGGAAGACTATCGTAAGGGATGTAATCTGAAGCAGGAGAAATCAGACCCCTTGAAAACCTGCATCGTCAAATCTCTGCCTCTTGAGATTCGGCGTCTGCTGAATCAAACTCCCGTCTTTAGGTGAAGAGCCCAGTTGGCTGCACTGCGCCTCTCTGACAATGTGAATGAAAGGGTGTTTCTGAGACATTTCTTTAATCTCTGTTGTTTACATACAACGTTAAACGGTCGATACCGACATGATATCATAGATTTTTTGTCAGTTTGATAAAGAGGACTTTACGCGGTATCAGAATGACGGTCAAAGTCAGCCAACTATTGCCTGAAGCGATGCAGCCGATTGATCTTATAAACATTGAACATACATGTTCAATTTTGGCATTTTCTAGATTCCGCAGATAAATCTCAAGCAGTACGTGTCTGTACAGAACATCGTCTGGTTTAACATAATCAGGGTTGTCAGTAATTCAAGCTGGTGTAAGCTGCAAAACTCGAACGTCCTTTTGGCCTACATCACACCCACACTCTGATCTCTTAGTGACGAGTAACATAACTGTAGGCCTAGTGGAGACGGACTTCCTAGATAGGCCTACCACGGGCAGAAGTGACTTCGTCAATGCAGCTCATCCAAAATGGTCGCCAAGGCAGCCATATTGGAATTCGTCTGTCGATTATTTGGCGACCGCTAGGCCTATTTCTCCAGTTTTTCATGTGGTTCATTTTCATGTGGTTCATTTGGGATGGGGTGAGAGTTTATAGTTGTGTCTTGCGAACAACTCTCTTTAACTGCGTCACAAGAAGTGGCCCTGGTATACAGCGAGTCGCCATTCAACTATAACAGTACCAAGGAAACACGTTGGGAATCGATAAGTTACGAGAAATGTCAAAACTGATAGGCTTGAACCGCGTTAAGGTGTTGACTTCGCCAAATCAATGCTTTTATAAATGGGACTGACCACCGCGTGGGCGGTCTCCTCCCACAGACTCTCAAACTAAATGAAACGACTTTAAGGAGTTCTAATTGTGACTCAGTTAATCCGCGGAAAAGGTCGTTCGTGAAACTTGACCAGGAAGGAGAATTTTAAACGTAGAATCTCCACCATACCTACTCTCAACAAAGGAACTTGCATCAAAGGAACCCCACGTTGTTTTTTATACGCCTACATATTAAGGACCTTGTCAGAAGGTCATCAAAACAGCCTCTGGTTGCACTACATGTACAAGGGGGCCGACCATATTCAGTCCTGTGGCATTTGATTTTAAATTTAAAACCGTGGTATTAAAGCTATCCTATTGGTTTCGAAGTTATTGTCCCCAGGCGCCCGTTAAATCATGGTGTGTCAGCATTGCCTTGTGGGGACGAGGTTTTCCCCCTTGCCTTCAGCGTCATCAGCACCAGTCATTAGTGCGAACGGCTCTGCTTTGCGCATGCGCTCTAGTTACATCCACTGGGAGTGCGCTCCCGCATCCGGGCATTCTACTTCACATCCATTTCATTGGTGTTCGGCCTATCTTATGATGTGGAACGAACGGAGACATTGCCCGAGACATCGGCAAATGAATCCAAAAGTATGAATTTATAAACACAATTCATTTGAAATAATACTCTTGTTTTTCCTGAAGTGCACCCTAAATATAACAATACCTTCTCTTTTGTTATTGATTGAACGGCATCTAAAAAGTGTGGGCGTGTCGGCTTTCTAACATTGCGGTAGCAACCGGGAGCAAATTAGATGAAGGCGTATCATTGGTTTGTTTGCGTTTTGTTCATCTTCCGCCCGTTAGATGGCGGTGTAAGTTTCACTCACATTTCATATCGCTGGTGTGATAAGAGGCGAGGCCATTTTGCTTTCTGACGATGGCTGATGGATTCGTAAACATAAAGGGTGAATTTGGTTCAACCGAAACTCTAAATCGGTCGCTGACTAGGGCTGTCGTTGAAATACAAGCATGGGGTACATTTAGCACGAATTTGAAGTTCTAGAAGGGCCTCACCCTGAGGTAGGCCTGATCAGTGGTTCTAATACCTCGCTCCCTGCTCCCTCACCCGCACACAAACATGCGGTAAAGGAGAGATAGGAGGGGCACCTTATCTGGCGCAATTTGAAATAAATAAAAGGGGCTGGAACCCCTGAAGATTTCTTCTGTCGGCTGACTTGATCGCGGCGGTGGGAAGGAAAGGGTAGGTAAGAATGAAGTGCCTCTTTGTTATACATCGGATAGGTAATTTTCGATTTTATTAGCCTCCTGATACCAAGGTTTGTCCGGATGGCCAACTCAGACAGCGCACTCAATGAAGTGCATAGTTACGGTGCTAAAGCAAACTTTATTGCACAATCACGGAAATGGAGGTAACGCTAATCGGAATTAGTATTCGGAGAGGTTGGGAGATAAACTCACTTTGACGGAGTGAGGATGACGATGAGCTCATGGCCTGGTCTTACCGTCATTATGAATTAGCATCACCTTTGTTAGAACTCTGACAAAGGAGTCAATCACTGCAGATCAGGTGCAGCATCAGCAGCAGTTTGTCTCTTAAGATGTGATACGGACAATAGGATGGTGAGGGGAGTGATGCGCCGGCTGCTGTTTAGTCATTGTTAAGGTGTGATAAGAGGCGGAGGAGCAACGCCAAATGTAAAATGCTAATTAAGTCGATTTCGTTGCTGTCAATGTTAATAGATTAAGGTTGTTGTAGCCTCTATTTTTGCACCTCTCGAAACTGGCACAGGTCACCCCTGGATCAGTTCTGTTTCTATCTCAAGTCAAAGATTTCTGTTGACAATCATCATTATACCGGTAGTCCTGTAAAATGACAGGAAGTGCAGTACATCAACAGTACAGACCCTAAATTTATTGTTAAATTAAGAAGCTACCGTTAAACTACAGAAGCCCCGTCATTTTACAAAAGTACTTGTCAATATATTACGAAACCCGTTAATATTTCAACAGAAATATCTGTTTAACAAGAATTTTTTTGAGTATTTATGGATTACAGCACGATTCTGTAAAATATTTTTTTGTAAAATCTTCTGTTTTTTTCTCACAGTGTAGTGCCGTATTTTATTGGCTCTTGGGGACCGCTGACCTCCTAAACAAGGGACGCAGATGGGTAAAATCAATAACTGTCCGCCGCTTGGTGTAGCCAGGTCGCCGGCGCCATATCCCGTGCGCCGGTCTCGCGTGATCAGCTTCAATGGACACAACGAACCAGAAAACAAACCAAGTAATTGACAATGCTAGCGAGAGTTTGACAATGGCCCCGTGAGTCACGGGATGACGAATGATGCCCAATCTATTATGGTGATTATTTGGTTAATCACGATAATCCGAGTTCATGTCAATAAAACTGGACGCGATCTTCTGGGTTTAGTCGGGATATCTGTAAATTAGTGACGCTATTTATGCTAAATTAACTTAGGCGAAAAGTGACACGCGCACTTTGCTCGGAGACAGGATTGATTTCAAAATCTGATCTTCCGATGAATAAATAAAAACAGAACAGTCTCCGTATACTTCCTCTGACTCCATTAATGTGGTCCTGGGTCTTGTGTCGTCGAGTGTGGAGTTTTAACCCTTCCCTGCCAAGGTCGTATGAATACCTATGTGACAGGGTTTCCCTAACTTTTCAAAATTATGGACACTTTTGCTGTTTTAAATTCGATGAAATTTGAGGAACCCGTACAAGTTTTTTTCCGACAGGGCGGCGCTGCGAGCGGTGCGACCGAAAGACGTCAAAAACCGAGCAACGCAACGTAACGACGTCACGTCACGACGTCTTTGACGCAGTGCAACAGGGACGAGACGTCAAAAAGGTACAACCGCTCTGACACAGCGCCTCCTAGTGGCGGTTGTTCTGCAGCTTTCTCATTCCTTTGCGGGCGTCAAATGGGGAAATGACAACTCAGTGGTTGGCAGAAGGCATGAAGGAGTGAGTTAAGGATATCATCACTGGAGCCAGGCCCCGGGAAGGATGGGACACTGTCGCGACTAGTCCATTGATTAAGAGAAGAAAAACATGACCTTCGTATACCTCGCCGAGATTGAGAAATGTATTTCGATCGCGAGTCACGTATCAAATATCAACCACAATTTACTGACAACTGGCCTGATGGATTTTTTTAATTTACTCGATGTCCCATCTCAGCGTCGTCTTTATTAAATCGATACACCCTCATCAAATCCGCCATTTCGTCCTCATCAATTTTCGAGGGTGCTTCTGAATGAAGCGAAAGGGTTTTGCGAATAGAGTAGTCTCTATGTTCCCCCTTAATAACCCACTTCCCTGTTCCCTGCTCCCTAACCCACTTCCTCTGGCTACGTCGTCAAAGACCTCCTGCCCCCTCCCGGCCAGGCGCCCCGCCCGGACAGATGAAGTAGGTAAGGCCTACGGAGGGGCAGTGCTGCAAAGCCCTCTCAAAGATGGCTGCTCTCGATAGAGCAGGCATGCACTGATTGACCCCGAGACAACTTTTGATTGGTCAATTCATTACGGTAGTGTAGGGGTACACACTCCATGCATGAGTGCAAAATATAGGGAGTGGCCCTGTGAATGCGTAGAGTCCCCCTGGAATCAAACGGCGGCTATTGTCCTGGTGGATTAAGGCTTTATGAAGGATTATGTGGTAACTCTGACCGCAACCTTTGACAGTGCATGGACTTTGCATTGAGCACGTCCATTCCAGGACTTTCTCCTCTCTACACTGAGCCCATCGCGTCCCGGACTGTTCAGATCATAGTCCCCCGATTTCCTAATATTTCTTTCTCATACGAGTCACAAACGCAGCACTGGATCGTCTGCTGATCCAACAAACGTGAGACCTTCTAATATCACTGGGAAATCAGCATTTAGTTCATTGACGATAAAGTAAACCGTATGATGATATGCGCAAGCGCAGTGTAACGAATTCTGTTTACAAATTGTATCGATGCTTTTAGGTAAACACCAAGGCTTATGCACAATTATTGCTTGCCCAAGATCCGTGCCTTTGAAGTCTTTGGCGCTTTGTTGAAGAGCACGCCTCTTGTTACGAGTCAAAACAGATGATATTGAAGCTATAATGATTTTTGTTACAAAAACTCCGCTCCAAATGAACGTATTCATTACGTTCATTTAAACAGACGTTATTTTGGACCAATCAGAACGCGCTGAGAATTCATATCAATACAGCTGAACAGACGGACTCGGAAATTTGATGACATGAACTGAGAACGTCATCGTTTGTCGATAAAAAGAGACTTTGAAATCAATTTCTCAAGTAAAATCATGCTTTCTGTGTTTGCTGACACCAACTTTGGCGTCATGGTGTTTGGCTCTGCTTTGCGCATGTGCTGTAGCTACATCCACTGAGAGTGTGCTCCAGCATCCGGGCATTCTGCTTCACCAACCTGGTGATCATGGCCAACCAACCTCTCGCTCCAGAACTATGATAGCATAGGCCAGAATTCTGTTTATTGAGAGCGAATTCGATGAATATTTTATACGAACTGTCTACAGGTACGGCAGCCGTACTCATAAACCCATTGGCTAGGGGTACGGCATAGTTTGTGCACATGCGCAGCAACTTGCATTTCCCTAATAGGCCTGACGCAAAACAATGAACTATGATTTGAAACAATGGCGGCCTCTTTAGGCGCGATTTATCTTCCAGACATCGTTTGGGGAAGGGGGTCAGGATTTCATCAGGGTTTGATCGTGTCAGTATTATTTGGGCAGGATATTATTTACAGCACTGATTGTTGGGATGGTAGAATTTCCCACACTCGACCAGCTGGCCCGCTGGCTTGTATAGTAGAGCGTGGGGCCGTGAATCCGGTGCGCCGGGTTCGATCCCTCGCGGTTGCACTTCTTTTACGTGTCTGTTTTTCTTTTTTTTCTTTTTTTTGTGAAAAATTCTAAGTTCATTTTCCGTGCACATTCCTCGGGCGATGTTTGGGAGATTTAACAAGTCGCATGAATCATAAGACGAATTTGAATTTTAATTAGATTCATTTTGGTGTTGGCGGGAGGTCAAACTGTCGAACCTCCATGAAGTGACGTATGGGCCAATTCCTTCGGAAGTGCAACGACGTAGGCCTTGCCTACACTCAGATACTTCATGGTACATCCTCCCCCGCCCTTGATCTGCCAATCTCTTGTATAAAAATCATGCTGGTACGGCACTGCCGTAGGCCCTAATAGCGGGAGAGTCCCGCTGTCGTATCCCTAGCCCATCTCGGTGAAGATACGGCAGAAAACTGCGCAGGCGCAGCGCGGGAATAAACGAAGATCTTTACGCATGCGCACTTCTTCTGCCGTATCAATAGCCAATGATTGTTCGGATACGGCAGTGCCGTATTATAATACGGCAGTAAACTAAACATGCGCAGTGTAATAACAAGACTGCCGTATCCCTAGAATTTATATTTTGGTGTACGGCTGCCGTACCTGTAGCCTGGGCCTATTTTATATTTTGCACCTTGCAGTATTTGAAGCTCGTCAATTAAGAACGAAATGTGCTGCAAGATTGCTAATCGAAAGGATGTTGAAAATACATTTACATGCTACATAATGATCTATATGGAAATCTCTCATGGAGAGGTGAATTTGGGCCATGAATTAATAAAACTCTCTAACTCTTTGATATCATTTGAGTATTTGTGATGTAAACCTTGGTCTAATAATAGTTCATGCATCAATGACGGGGTTATCGAGCTGTAGCTAGCTACAGTGAGATGGTCAGCATGTACATGTAGACCATAAAATGAGCAGGAGATAGAAACAAACGCTCCCTTTCTTGGTCTGCCTTCGTGGGCCTAACTGCTGTGGCTTTGAGGGACTGTGTAAAAGGACTTCACTTGAAATGACGCAACACCCTGGATATGCAAATACATGTAGCTGAGTCTAAAACAGAGCTGATTGGCCAACAAAGCCGTCGCGTCGTGACGCCATTGACGAAAGGCGGTGGGACACTATGACGTATTTTTCAAGAATAGAAAACTGAGAGTATCCGAGTAATCCCTAAAATGGCTACTTTTTATATTTTGGCCATAATTATGTAGGATTAGTACTTTTGCTCACTCTCATTTTGTCTAACTCTCAAGTTCCTGTAATCTAATATATCAAGCTGTAGTAATAGCTGTAATGAAACTTTTCCATTCAAATAAAATCCGGACGCTGTTCAATTCGTCAAGAAATATGATTCACGCTCTGGTTTCTCTTCCCAACACAATCAATACAACAACATAATTAAGACGTTGTAGTTTATCGATGACGTATCTTGAAGTGAATACTTCAGAGAACTAGTCTCCTTGGGCTGGTGTATATTGATGTGGTGTTTGTATGGAGCTGAGCAGAGAAGCTGCGTATTCTTCTTGGAAACTGTGTGCAGTGAATCTCTTTAGACGTTTTATTGACGCTGGGAGGGCCAAAACCTCATATTTTACTATTTAGAACTCATGGTTTCCAGGACGTAACATCAACAATGTGCGCCATTGCTGACGTCGTCCTATGACGCAAAGCCGGGGGCAAAACTCGCAACTCAAGAGAACGACGTTACGTCGTGGAAACGATGAAGGAATAGTAGAAAGCTTGCAGCACCAGTGGCTTGCTTTCTTCCTTGCTTGCCTATCTGAGTCGGTGGTAAACACCGACGAGTTCGCCTATTTTTCTTTCATCCCGATCTGGTGAGTGAAATATATCGATGGGTTATGACCCCTGTCACCATGTCGTTCAGATCCCTGATAATATCGTGTTGAGTCCAGGCAATACATGATTGAACGATGTTTTCTTAGCAAAATGGCCCAAGTTACCGCAGCTGGGGCTGTTTTTTGTATGAGTCTGAGCAGTGAATGTAGGAACGCCATTTGAAGCAGTGGGATAGGAAATAACTGACGTTGTGCTTCATAATTCTGTGAAATAGCAAAGAAAGTAGAAGCATATACTGTAGTTTCAAATCCAGAGGTCGCTCACCAAATAAGAAACCCATTAACCCACTTATAATGATATGCAGATGAGTATTGTCAGTAAATCAACCAATTGCGTGTACGGATTGTAGGTCTTGCCCTCTGATCACCGGGCCTCACGTTCCTGGTCCCACTAGGGCCTGACCGATTTCACATAAATCATTGGTTGCTATACACTCAATAATTCAGTGGTATCGGCCTCCGCTCGAAGCTGTCACCCTCAACCACTGACACACTTGGTGCCAAAGTCCGTTTCTGAACACTAGATGTCACTACCAGTTGTTGACGAACGCGCTCGATCAACCAGCCAAGGAGCGATCAGCCAATAAGAACATGTTTCATGTTTTCCTCTAGATGCGTGAAATACTGGTCGCTGATTGGTTAATGACAGTTTGCGCCATCTAGCGTTCAGAAACATGATTAGGCCCCATCTGTGCCAGTGGTTGAGAGCGTACTAACTAGTATTAAGCTCGAGGCCACTGGGGACGAGTGTATGGTTGCTAATGCATCTTCCGATGAATAAATAAAAACAGAACAGTCTCCGTATACTTCCTCTGACTCCATTAATGTGGTCCTGGGTCTTGTGTCGTCGAGTGTGGACTTTTAACCCTTCCCTGCCAAAGTCGCATTCTATCAATTTTGAATTTTTATGCAAATATGGTAATGAATACCTATGTGACAGGGTTTCCCTAACGTTTCAAAATTATGGACACTTTTGCTGTTTTTGATGAAATTTGAGGAACCCATACAAGTTTTTTTCCGACAGGGCGGCGCTGCGAGCGGTGCGACCGAAAGACGTCAAAAACAGAGCAACGCAACGTAATGACGTCACGTCACGACGTCTTTGACGCAGTGCAACAGGGACGAGACGTCAAAAAGGTACAACCGCTCTGACACAGCGCCTCCTAGTGGCGGTTGTTCTGCAGATTTTTCATTCCTTTGCGGGCGTCGCCTGGGGAAATGACACTCACTGGTTGGCAGAAGGCATGAAGGAGTGAGTTAAGGATATCATCACTGGAGCCAGGCCCCGGGAAGGATGGGACACTGTCGCGACTAGTCCATTGATTAAGAGAAGAAAAACATGACCTTCGTATACCTCGCCGAGATTGAGAAATGTATTTCGATCGCGAGTCACGTATCAAATATCAGCCACAATTTACTGACAACTGGCCTGATGGATTTTTTTAATTTACTCGATGTCCTATCTGAGCGTCGTCTTTATTAAATCGATACACCCTCATCAAATCCGCCATTTCGTCCTCATCAATTTTCGAGGGTGCTTCTGAATGAAGCGAAAGGGTTTTGCGAATAGAGTAGTCTCTATGTTCCCCCTTAATAACCCACTTCCCTGCTCCCTACTCCCTAACCCACTTCCTCTGGCTACGTCGTCAAAGACCTCTTGCCCCCTCCCGGACAGGCGCCCCGCCCGGACAGATGAAGTAGGTAGGCAGGCCTACGGAGGGGCAGTGCTGCAAAGCCCTCTCAAAGATGGCTGCTCTCGATAGAGCAGGCATGCACTGATTGACCCCGAGACAACTTTTGATTGGTCAATTCATTACGGTAGTGTAGGGGTACACACTCCTTGCATGAGTGCAAAATATAGGGAGTGGCCCTGTGAATGCGTAGAGAGTCCCCCTGGAATCAAACGGCGGCTATTGTCCTGGTGGATGAAGGCTTTATGAAGGATTATGTGGTACATGTAACTCTGACCACATCCTTTGACAGTGCATGGACTTTGCATTGAGCACGTCCATTCCAGGACTTTCTCCTCTCTACACTGAGCACATCGCGTCCCGGACTGTTCAGATCATAGTCCCCCGATTTCCAAATATTTCTTTCTCACACGAGTCACAAACGCAGCACTGGATCGTCTGCTGATCCAACAAACGTGAGACCTTCTAATATCACTGGGAAATCAGCATTTAGTTCATTGACGATAATTAAGTAAACCGTATGATGATATGCGCAAGCGCATTGTAACGAATTCTGTTTACAAATTGTATCGATGCTTTTGGGTAAACACCAAGGCTTATGCACAATTATTGCTTGCCCAAGATCCGTGCCTTTGAAGTCTTTGGCGCTTTGTTGAAGAGCACGCGTCTTGTTACGAGTCAAAACAGATGATATTGAAGCTATAATGATTTTTGTTACAAAAACTCCGCTCCAAATGAACGTATTCATTACGTTCATTTAAACAGACGTAATTTTGGACCAATCAGAACGCGCTGAGAATTCATATCAATACAGCTGAACAGACGGACTCGGAAATTTGATGACATGAACTGAGAACGTCATCGTTTGTCGATAAAAAGAGACTTTGAAATCAATTTCTCATGTAAAATCATGCTTTCTGTGTTTGCTGACACCAACTTTGGCGTCATGGTGTTTGGCTCTGCTTTGCGCATGTGCTGTAGCTACATCCACTGAGAGTGTGCTCCAGCATCCGGGCATTCTGCTCCACCAACCTGGTGATCATGGCCAATCAACCTCTCGCTCCAGAATTCTGTTTATTGAGAGCGAATTCGATGAATATTTTATATTTTGCACCTTGCAGTATTTGAAGCTCGTCAATTAAGAACGAAATGTGCTGCAAGATTGCTAATCGAAAGGATGTTGAAAATACATTTACATGCTACATAATGATCTATATGGAAATCTCTCATGGAGAGGTGAATTTTGGCCATGAATTAATAAAACTCTCTAACTCTTTGATATCATTTGAGTATTTGTGATGTAAACCTTGGTCCAATAATAGTTCATGCATTAATGATGGGGTTATCGAGCTGTAGCTAGCTACAGTGAGATGGTCAGCATGTAAACCACAAAATGAGCAGGAGATAGAAACAAACGCTCCCTCTTGGTCTGCCTTCGTGGGCCTACTGCTGTGGCTTTGAGGGACTGTGTAAAAGGACTTGAAATGACGCAACACCCTGGATATGCAAATAGCTGAGTCTAAAACAGAGCTGATTGGCCAACAAAGCTGTCGCGTCGTGACGCCATTGACGAAAGGCGGTGGGACACTATGACGTATTTTTCAAGAATAGAAAACTGAGAGTATCCGAGTAATCCCTAAAATGGCTACTTTTTATATTTTGGCCATAATTATGAGGATTAGTACTTTTGCTCACTCTCATTTTGTCTAACTCTCAAGTTCCTGTAATCTAATATATCAAGCTGTAATAGCTGTAATGAAACTTTTCCATTCAAATAAAATCCGGACGCCGTTCAATTCGTCAAGAAATATGAATTACGCTCTGGTTTCTCTTCCCAACACAATCAATACAACAACATAATTAAGACGTTGTAGTTTATCGATGACGTATCTTGAAGTGAATACTTCAGAGAACTAGTCTCCTTGGGCTGGTGATATATTGATGTGGTGTTTGTATGGAGCTGAGCAGAGAAGCTAAGTATTCTTCTTGGAAACTGTGTGCAGTGAATCTCTCTAGACGTAGGGTTTTATTGACGCTGGGAGGGCCAAAACCTCATATTTTACTATTTAGAACTCATGGTTTCCAGGACGTAACATCAACAATGTCCGCCATTGCTGACGTCGTCCTATGACGCAAAGCCGGGGGCAAAACGCGCAACTCAAGAGAACGATGTTACGTCGTGGAAACGATGAAGGAATAGTAGAAAGCTTGCAGCACCAGTGGCTTGCTTTCTTCCTTGCTTGCCTATCTGAGTCGGTGGTAAACACCGACGAGTTCGCCTTTTTTTCTTTCATCCCGATCTGGTGAGTGAAATATATCGATGGGTTATGACCCCTGTCACCATGTCGTTCAGATCCCTGATAATATCGTGTTGTCCAGGCAATACATGATTGAACGATGTTTTCTTAGCAAAATGGCCCAAGTTACCGCAGCTGGGGCTGTTTTTTGTATGAGTCTGAGCAGTGAATGTAGGAGCGCCATTTGAAGCAGTGGTATAGGAAATAACTGACGTTGTGCTTCATAATTCTGTGAAATAGCAAAGAAAGTAGAAGCATATACTGTAGTTTCAAATCAAGAGGTCGCTCACCAAATAACAAACCCATTAACCCACTTATAATGATATGCAGATGAGTATTGTCAGTAAATCAACCAATTGCGTGTACGGATTGTAGGTCTTGCCCTCTGATCACCGGGCCTCACGTTCCTAGTCCGACTAGGGCCTGGCCGATTTCACATAAATCATTGGTTGCTACACTCAATAATTCAGTGGTATCGGCCTCCGCTCGAAGCTGTCACCCTCAACCACTGACACACTTGGTGCCAAAGTCCGTTTCTGAACACTAGATGTCACTACCAGTTGTTGACGAACGCGCTCGATCAACCAGCCAATGAGCGATCAGCCAATAAGAACATGTTTCATGTTTTCCTCTAGATGCGTGAAATACTGGTCGCCTGATTGGTTAATGACAGTTTGCGCCATCTAGCGTTCAGGAACATGATTAGGCCCCATCTGTGCCAGTGGTTGAGAGCGTACTAACTAGTATTAAGCTCGAGGCCACTGGGGACGAGTGTATGGTTGCTAATGCGGCCTAGAGTCAAGCTTTGTCGGTCAATCTTCGAAGGTGTCAGCACGACACAGAATTTCTTGCCCTTATAGAACAAAGCTGGGCGTCCGACCTGCTTACATGTACGATGTATGTTTATGATATTCTGTCTTGGTCATAACCGCATAAACCAGCCTTTTATTCTTATTAATGCAGAGCTGAACAGCTTCATTCTTGGATTAGATGCTAAGGGGATTTTGAATGTTTCCCCGGAGGGCGATTTGTGACGAGGCCCATCGCCAGAGCGAGGCTGTCGTATAATCTGAGAATCAAGAAACTCTAGGGAATTGAGGCGCGGGGGCATAATCTCTGCTTTCATGAAAGATTGATGCAGCATAATCGTCAGAAATTCAGATTTAGTCTTTTATAAATGCCTTCAATCAATCGTTGCCAAAAAAGTAAAGAGACGCAATGCGGAAACCAGGATCATGGTACGCTATAGAGGACGGTATAAAGTGCAGGTTGCAGGTTAATGGTTAGGGTAGTGTCCAATGGTGAAGTCAAATGTACAGCAACTACCATTGGCTGCAGGTCAAAATGCAACCCTCATTTTTAGTTCACTTGCCGTTAGGTAGGTCGTTTCGTGGCACACATGTTATGGTCAAATATCCACCTACATGTAGGTCATCTAACGTCCCGACCTGAAATTCCGCCAACGTCACGATGACGTCACGCGCGCAAAAAATCGGCACTTTTTCGGTTGTCGTCTGCATTGTTGAAAGTCTGTGTCGTCAACGACACAAATTCTTGCACGATGTGAAAGAGGTAGATCCAGACTATGTTTTCTCAGTTTCTTATTGAAATCCATTCATCAGCTTAAGTTTAAATCATCTTCTCATATATAAATTATGTACCTTAATTACTAGCCTAACGTATGCTCTAAATTGTAAAATATTGTGAAAAAATTCTTAGATTTTTAGGTTTTTTAACACTTGTTTCAATTACCATTCTCTATCCACACATGTTATGGTCAAATATCCACCTAGGTCATCTAGATGCATCCATAGCTCCACAGACATGTAAATGTTGCCTTGTTTGACCATTTTTTACTGGAGTGACGCGTTTTTCTGTCGACACTGATTTTTCAGTTTCTGCTCATATGGGTAGGGGTAGTATTAGTATTAGTATTAGGTCTTCAAGAACCTGCCATAAGGAATTATAAAAAGGGCTTCTGGACATGAGACGAGCGTAGTCGGGCAATTCTCCGGTAACGGAATTACAAATCAGAGCAAAATTTAGTCATACTTTTTGCTCCCACTCTTACATGTATAGTGGCAAATACGACGGATACGAAATCAGTCATATCCTGGGTATATCAGGCCAAAATATTTTTGAAAAGGTTCAGACCCAGTCTACAATTCAAGCTTAAGGAGCAGTGTTGCCCACTTTGGTCGGTAACGGAATTAATCAGAGAGACAGTGCAAAAACAGTCACCAACATTTAAAAAATTCCTACACAATACCCGCAGAACGTATGATTACAAAAACAGTATGATAATACACCTTAGGTTGTCAGTTCTCAGTTCAGATATTAACCGTCACCAAATCTTTCTACTTCTGAGAGAAATTAACGTTTCTAAAGACAGTTCATGGTAACGGAATTACAGTAACGGAATTACAAAAAAATCTTCTGAAAAGAAGGCTTCAAAGTCATATTCATCCCAACTGTATTGTGTTGCATTTGTCCATTGTTCCTCACTCAGGTCTTGTAGATGTGAAACCAACCAAAACACCATGGTTTTCGTGGATGAAATCTGACCTATGACAGGCTAAAGAAGGGTACCAAAACAAGGTCATGTCAGGACAGTCTGTGCAAAAAACATGAATTTTAATTTTCATAAATTTATCTTGCCTTATAACTGAAAATACTTCGCATTATAATTTCCAGCAGTGTTGCCTGAATCTCCTAGATTTTTTGCTGATCTGAATGAGTTGTGATATCAAAGATGAAAATAAAAAATTGATTTTGTAATATCCATTCTCTACTGGAGAATTGCCCAGTCGGAGGGCGGAGCGATTTCACAACCCTTGGTAGTCAAGATGCATGATCCTGTATCCGATATCAAAACTGAAATCAAATTGATTAAAAGATTAAAAATGGTGGAGGGGACGTTTTAAGCATGAACCCTAAACATGCAACCCATTCTCTTGTTAGTGGCGGACCACTAGTGGAACGGGCCTTAACCTTCCACGTTGTATTAGATTTCAATCCCACTCTTATGTCCACTGTAAGACATAACGTTCTTGGTTTGTATTGTGACAAATGAACAATTATTTTTGCATCTTCATCTTCAGCGACAGAGCATGAATCCACATTTTGTCTTCCCAATTTGATGTCTTCTGACGTTGGCCAGAATTACATGCTAAGGTTACACTTTTTAAAAAATGCCCGTGTTTTTCCAGACCCGTGTGTACGAAAATCCCGGCGAGAGGTCACACTACTACATTGTACGTGTAGTTAAGTAGCCCGACGACAGTTGCGCTGCATGCATTGACTCTTCGGTCATTTCTGTATTGGCACACATTGTTGGAGGCGCGAAAACGACGTCACTTAATGGCTGCGCCATCCGTAGCCGTGCGAAGAACTATAGGGCTGGGTCCACACTTAAATTTTCTGTACACGTCCTGTACATCGACTGTATATACATTTCGCCAAATACATGTAATTCAAAAACTACAAATAGGAGTTGATTCAAATTTTCACAGGCTCGATTGGCATTCTAATTCTTTTTATTTGCAATTTTCTCAGACAATGTAATAAAGTATAATAGTCAATTTCCAGAATATTTAGCAAATTTTCGACCTCAACCGGGGTCTTCCTCAGGCTGGAACTTTACAATCTGAAACTCTAGAAATGACCCCTTTTCTAGAGTTTCAGATTGTAAAGTTCCAGCCTGAGGAAGACCCCGGTTGGGGTCGAAAATTTGCTAAATATTCTGGAAATTGACTATTATACTTTATTATATTGTGTGTCGATTTTTGTGTTCGCCTTCTTTTTGGTTCTCAGACAATGTAAATATCATACGAAATCGCCGCCATTTGACTGCCCTGAAACCAGTATCCTTACACCCCTGCCGGGAACGGTAAATATCAGGCTAAAATAAAACGGGCCTAGTATGCTTTAGACTACTATATTCCGATCAAAAGGAGCCAATTCTGAATAACCTACCCCAAATTATATCTTTATAGCCCACATTTACTACATGTTACAGGGTGTTTTTATTACGCACTACCAGCTTGTCCCATGGTCCCACTGTACAGTTTTTCCGATACCTAGCCCTATAACGTAAACACGGGGATTTCGTAAAGCACGGCGAGCTTGACGTGTCTCAGACACGGGTTTCTGGAAGCCCGGCAATTCATAGGTGTGACCGCAAAAAAACCGCGGATTTTATGTAGTGTAACCACGGCTACTACAACCTCGTTCCCAGGGGTCGTTTTTCTGTCAATATGGCAGTCAAGTCACTAATAATTGTGAATGAAGTATATGGTGAGAATGGCTTTTCTGGAGTCTTTAGGCGATTGGAGTTAAAGGGCCTCTAGAGGCAGCCCAGCATGGCTGGGGAAAACCGCGGGGAAAACCCAGGTTCAATACCTCGTACTGGTGATTAACGTTAAAGTGGCGCCGCCTAGCTGAAGAACCGGTACTGATAGTAGCCTAATGGCGAGCTGCCTCTAGAGGCCCTTTAAGAAATCCGAGATCGATATGAAGATGCAGACTTGTAAAGATGTGAGGGAGATACGACCGCTAACTTGTCATTGGTGTGTAATTAGAGATTGAGAATGAGAGATGGTGTCAGGAGAGATGATATCTCAGTCTAGTTAACCAGTCAGATATACTCAAGGATCGGGGAAGGATCGTAAAACAAGGATGATGTATGTGAGAAAAAACCGTGGGAATATTCGGTCTTTGATTATTGGTCAGCTGCGATTCAATTTGTCTAAATTGGTTGATTGTGGAGAATGTATAGCTGTGGTTTCTTTATTGGTCGAACTACTCACTTCTCGAATCTTCTCAGGGTGTCTTTGGGATCTGTGGTTTCCTTTCTCCTCGATGCTTCCTCGCGTCTGATTCAAACATCCTAAAATGGCTCCTGGTGGTTCCTCTCGAGCAGTGCTCTCGGGGATGGTGTTGGACTAACCTCTCTTCCCTTCATTTCCCTTGAAACATCCTCCAACATCACGTGCTCTCCTCTGTGCCCAATATTTACCCCTACTTGACTGAATCATTTGTAATTTGTATTAGATATTTCCATCAGGGCCGAAACCATATAATATTGGCCCTGGTAAGTATGGAAGAGGCCATCTCAAGGTACTCATTTTTCGTAGGCCTACTTGGATGGGGTCTTTTACTGCCGTCCCTTGCAAAGGCACAAGGTACAAGGCACCACGGCTTACTGTCCCATGTGACGGACATGTCCATCACTTTGACATGACGTCACCAGGCAGATGGTGATGTTGACATTATGAGTCAGATGGAATGACCGCTGTCAGACCCGACACCCCATCGCGTGTCGGCCATCAAACCATTGACCGAACCTCATCTTTAATGGCGATATAATGACCCAGACAAAGTGAGCCACGGTGTCAGTACAACCATTCAAACTACACTAATGAAGGCATCTTTCGGTAATGTTATTGCAGTGCGACTTGTGGTTGTATGCTCGGAGCTATCTCACTACCATTAGAGTTAAACCTCATTATCTTGGTACCTAGCTTGTCTGACACGTTGCCATCATCTCTGACCTTGAAGTAACGGCTTGCACACCTTTGTCAGATTGGCGTAGTGCCGATGCAAGCGCCCGTCACCTCTGATGTCGTGGGACAGGTGTAGCAGTAAAAAGTGTCCCCCAGTAAAAAGTGTCCATGTCTATTGTTGAATGACGGATTAAGGTGCATGGGTATAGAAACCAATCGCCAGAGATTAGATTGTAACAATAGGATCATTTGTTCCCAGGACAGTTTTTCCTAGGACATTCTTTCCTTTCACACCTGTCATCTCACTTTCCATGTGACGAAGGGTGACCACCGCTTTTATAGCTCAGGGTTTCTCCTTGTTTCAAAGTACTGGTAGGAGAAAACCGGAAAATGGAACAAGAGCATAAGAATGAACTTGACGGGAAAGCAAGTCCACAACTTCAGACTTTCCAAGATGTCTGCCTCCTCTACATACAGCGGCATTTTGACGGCGAGGATGTCCTTGTGTTGTCAATCGGACGATCAGATATTTGTCAATGTCATAAAATTGGCACTAAACCAGTAAATACCGTGTGATACTCATTAACGGACCGATATTCAACGGCAGCGAGATTCAAGCGGAGTGCAATAAAGAATGAACATTTCTGAGTTTCAGGATGGGCTGGGCTCCGATTACGGTGAAGAGAACGAGATTGGTCTCTTTTTGAAGAAGGCATTGTCAGGCCAACCAGGAACGTATCCCCGAAGAACCGTGAGTGCTTTGCAGGCTAATTGAGATTCAGGTTTCGTAATAGAATAGAGGATTTTCATGTGTGGCGCCTCACGAGGTGTAATTCTAGACTGGGGATAATTCTTTTAGATGATGTCTTTTATTGGCTTAACCTCTGCATCTTCAAGTTAAAGGACACCGGCGTTTCTGCTAAAATGACGCGTGCGTTATGCCAGGCAGCCGTTGGTAGAGGCAACATCACACCAGGAAGGTATTTGGTGGGAATCGAACCCACGACCCCAGAATGGAACTTTCTGACGCGCCATTGCTGAGCTCGGCCATCCGGTGGCTGCACGTGACGTCATTTCCGGGTTTACTGCGAGCAAACCGCCTTGTTTTGCCAATAATTTTTTAAAAATCAATATATATCCGTTACATTCTGACCATATTGACTCAAAACGTATCAATTACGTCAAATGGCATTTTCTAGACCCACGTGGCCTGCTTCACAAGATAAATAATCAAGAGACATCAATGAAAAAACCTTGTAGGCAGCCGTCAGTGGGCCTTTATGTCTCACTCAACTCTTTCAAATGAAAGGTAACCTTTAAGGTATTTTAACTTCAAGGGCTGTATCATCTAGAGGTTATCTTTGTACCTGTGACGGCCGTCTCTTCAGCTATTTTTACACCAGATTATATAGGTTAAAGCCATATATACAACCCCTCATGTACATATTGTTTCACGCCCAGTGAGTGAGTCTTCTGGAAGATGAGTGAATGAGTTAAGTCGCTCAGGGAAATGCCAAAAGAAATGGCAAACTTAATGCTGGCAAGCTGCAGGGTTGAAAGTGGTAGAGACTATACGGCATAGGCCTACTCTGGCTGCCTTTCGACAAAATCAGCCTCTACATAACACACAGAAAATGAATCTCCCCCATCAGGAGAACAGCGAACATGTCAGTGGAGAGATATTTTGAGACGCGATGTTGATCAGCTGACCAAATGCTAAAAAGCATGTCGGGACTTTGAGTCAACATCGCATTCAAAGTGGGTGCAGGGTGGTTCTTGGTTGTAAGGATCGGTAAAGTGTTTGTGTCAACAACTGTTCGGCATGTCGTCATCCCTCGTCCATTCAGACGTCCCTTTTCATTGACTACATCTGCAGGAGGGTGTATTTTGTCCCTTTTTGGTCCTCATGATCACATTCCACCTTTATCTTAATCTTTACGAATCTTAGCAAAACATCCTACCTTTTTCGCCATTCCCAGGGAGAAAATTAGTCATTCTTCAAACTGATGATGTCACTGTGTCTTCAACTTGCACCACATGACCGCGCAGATGACGTCACACGAACTATGACATCACACGTGTTTGTGGTGACTCGCCATCAACAACACCTTTTGTTTAACCCCGAATAGGTGCATATTCAGAGAAGCAACGTCTCGCACTCGGGGACACTTACGGCAGAAAGACAGCAGTGTGCAATAATACTTTATGAAAAATAACTCCATTCAGAGATATCTACGTAGTACGTAGGCACAAAGTTGCAAGATTTTCAAAGACGCATCTCTTCACCTTTGTGTTTGTATCCAGCACCATCAAAGAAGCCAGGCTGGAGCTACGGCGATGCTAAATACGAGTGGTTTGTGTTTGGTTTAGCTTCTTTTCAAACCCACATAAGACGCGGACGTGAAGAGGAATCTCGTAGGTTTAGGCTTTGTTTCTCTGAAAGTCAAAAACTGAAAACGACGAGAGCAGAACTCACCAAACAAACTTCTGTATTTCTAATTTTTTGGAATCGACTTCACAGAAAGATTGTGTTGTAAAAGCTGACAATTTCACCGCATCGCATCCCACAACAGCAGTACCATGATCTGACTAATGTTGTCATGCCTGCAGCATCTCAGGAGGTTATCAAGTCCAGCTGTTTATTAAACTAAATTCGTCCTCTCCAGGGTAAGCTCTGATGGTAACGCAAGTGTGAGAACTCGAAATCATGCAGACTCTTCCGGGTTTTAATACAAGTATATGTATATCCAAATCCTCATCACCCTCTGAAAGGTGACCGTCATGACCGTAGACTCCCTAAATGGCGTCACTGAGCGTGAATTTCCCCTCGTCAGCCAAGGTACACGATCACAAAAATTCCCAAGTAAACTCACCTGTGTCAATCAGTGTGTTGACATCAGGGATGCGAATCTTCTTTCCCAAGCAGGTCTACCATTACATACATTCTGATTGGCTGATACGTCATCAGCTATGGCAGCATTATGATTGGCTGGTACATTCTACGTCATCAACTATGGCAGGATTATGATTGGCTGGTACATTCTACGTCATCAACTAGGGCGGCTTATGATTGGCTGGTACATTCTACGTCATCAGCTATGGCAGCGTTATGATTGGCTGGTACATTCTACGTCATCAACTATGGTAGCATTATGATTGGCTGATACGTTCTACGTCATCAACTAGGGCGGCTTATGATTGGCTGGTACATTCTACGCCATCAACTACATGGCGGCGTCCAACAAGATGTATCGCACAACCAGCACCTGGACGTTTTTTACTAGAAGACAATTTTAAATCTTATTTTCATTATTAATATATCGGAACATCTCCATAGGTTTGTTTTGTTGCATTCTCCTTGCTACCTCTGTTGTGAACACGTTGTAAATATTCACAATGCTCATCACAAGATACGGACATTCTTTCTCGTAATCAATTGTTACGCCACATTCTTTTTATTTTTCTTCTCACTAATGTGATCATCTAATGGCCTGCGAATTCCAGGGGCCTGAGATAGGACAGTTCGTGTTAGTCGTAGGTTGAGTACGTACTGTGAAACAAGGCAGCTCGTTTCCAAGTCTGCGAGATGAGCTCACCAGCGCAGAGATGTTGTAGTCATGATTGACAGTTCAACGATTGTCCGCTAGGCGCCGCCATATGCAATTAGGTTGCCTGCTCAAGTATACTCTCGAAAATTTGATGGTTTTGACTGCAGAATCGGTAGTCAGCAATAATGTACAGTTATACATCTGTCATGTCGGTTCTTAATTGCTTTAACGGGGTGGTTCACTTTGGCAACATCGAGATTTTATCGTCATCTTCGGGGAGAGGTATTTTGTTGATACTTTAAGGGCGAGCCATCATTGTGAATTTTCAGAGTGCTTCAATCCAGGCCCCTCTGAGAAAAGCAGTAAAGACACCCCCACTTGACTTTTGTTTGGGTCCATTGTGATCACTGTGCTGTATAGACACAGGAAATGAGCAAAATCCCAAGAATTACAAGTTAGTTATACATGTATTATGTAATCCAAAACAAAGAAATTCGCCAAACATGAAAAACAGGTACAATTTTCTCAGAGAAGAAGCATGTAAATGACACATTCAGGTAGTGGCAGCAATGCCACAAACCCATAGAACCTGGGGTGGCAACGATGTCTTGACCAGCATTTCATGGACTGCATACACGCTCAGTACATTAGAAGAGAACCAGGAAGTAAAATCCAGATCCAATATGGCCGCCCTGTTTTGGAAAATTGGCAGTATTCATGCAGTTCACTTGCGGAGTACTCTATGTCAGTTGAAAATAATGCTACCGAAAGCGGCGGACTGGGTAGAAAAAACGACGAACTTTACGACACGCACGTTGTTTGATCTTCAAAGTGTGCCATTTCTTGGGAAAGTGTTCCGACAACTAGTCTTTTGTTTCAACTTATTAGCTGATTAATGCGTTCCAAGATACATCTCATTCAATTCCTTTTGACTTATAGACCCCGCAGGTGCCTTCATTTCCGTCATATATCTTGTACTTTTATGGTATTTTGACATCTTTTATTTACAACGCCTGGCCACGTTTCAAAAATTGAAAACGTTGGCTCGCCCTTAAGGAAGATACTGGTTAGTAGTTGCAGACTGGCGTTTGTTACTTGGCAGAAAATTAGCTGTTTGGTTCCCTTTAAAATGTGCAGAATCCTGTAGGCTGTGATCCTCCTCTAGAAGTCATTTCTGGTCGTGGTTTGATATCTGTGAACAACAGCACAAAGGTTATTGGCGAATACTGAAGAAAAGTCAGCGAAAATCCACAAAGAAGTTCAAACAGCGACATGAAAATCGCGATCATTGCTGTGAAATTGCTCATTTGGAAGTGGCTTTCAGAACTGCCAGAGAATGTTTTGAAATCAACATGGTGTCTCAGGTGTACATTGCAGAAAATTCCTCCAACCATGAACTCGATTCAAAATTTGTGACTTGCACCTGCCACAGATTACACAAAACATTGCTCTATGTATTTATCGGAATTTTCCCCATTTCTCGCCAATTAACCTCCAGTACAAACGTCAGCAACCTTGTTAACTAAACTGTAGGGACTTGCTTGCTAATATTACATGAATAAGTAACGAGCTAACTGCAGCATCGACCAGGCGAACTTGTGGACCAAGGTAAACACAATCAATGTAGTTATCACAATGAATACTGGCCAAATAATCCTGTAGTTGACATTGAAATCGACAGGGGCATCCGCATTCCGAACTGTTAGCGATATTTAGTGTTGTTCGCTTCCCGAGATGCAATTCTGTGTTTGTGCTTGTGTGCCATACAACACTCTCGCGAAAACCGACAGAAAGGCTCCATGGGAGATAAAGTCCTCAATGAATTTAGAGTCAGATGAAATTGGCAATGTCCAAGTGGTGAAAGTGACAAGTTGAATATGGAAACTGAAGTTTGCAGAAGGGCAAAACTCAAGATTCATGTTATGAAATTGACAAGTGGAATTGAAAGGCCTATTCGGGGAAATTGACGAGGTCCTGGTGAAATTGATTCCCGTGATCAATTAAAGGTAATGACCGCCTGGCATGCCTGGTAACTTGAAGCAAAACGTCTCCTAAATTATGAGAATCACTACACATGTTTCTTCAGCAAGGTGGTGAAATAGAAAGTTTGGGGCGTGGTCTCTTCGCTGACGTACAAAGCACAATTAGGTTTGTCAAGCGGTCACCAGTCGGCCTCTGCCCCTGGAATGAAACGTGTAGATGCGGTTACTCAAGCTGGTTTCTGGCTCCTCAACTCAAGCCTAAGGAGTAGTTATTCAATCCTAGCTTCAACTAGTTAACTCAGCTCAAGCCTAGAGGTGGTAAAGCCCAGCTTTTTTTGTATAAACATATTTTATTCAGATAATACCTGAAATGGCTGACACAACAGGCGCAGCGCCTATATGAGTGTCAGTGAAGCCTAGCGAAGCGGTTTTTCCACGGTACAATATTATTGCACAATATGGGGCCCAAAATGGGCGTCATGTGCTTCTGGCATAACGGATGGGAGAAAGATTGGCAATAATATTGCCCATTTTGATCCTCATATTGTGCAATAATATTGCACATGGATAGGCCACTTAACTCAACTGAAGCCTAAAAGTGGTTATGTAACTACAATAGTTACTCAAGCCTCCCAAGAACTGGTAACTCAAACCTTGCCTTCTCTGGACGCACTATTCGAGGCATTTGAATGCTGTTGAATAAAGAACAAGAGGAAATGACAGTAACCCTAGTCATTTTGTTCAGATCACCATTCCGTTTGCATTCTTCAAATCAATATTAGGTAAAATAGAAACATAGATGAGATTGGCTCCACCAGCCACCAACGTGGCTTCGTTCAAACCAGGATCGATCACGCGGCGAGGTTGGAATCGGGCTTCACTGACCGAACACGGCGCTCAGTTGTTGTTCAACGACGTAGCTAGGCAGACCTCCGCATCGCTTTCCGAGAGACAGGGAATATACCATCTTTTGGCTAATACTTTAGGAGAGAATGTCTCCTCTTGGCTCGGGAGGATAACTGACATCAAAATATTAGGAGGTTTCCGCCTATTCAGGATTTACACATAACGCGACAAAGGATATAGATATCAAATTTTCGAATTCTTGGGATTTTATTTTTTCGCTGATCAAACGTAGTGTCTTCTTTCGAGTACCCAGTGGGGGGATAGCCTCGTAATACCCCCTCCCCCCGATTTTCCAGGGGTATAACCTTCTCTTGCGCAGGGGTAATTGCAAGTTAACAAAGGTCTTCGTAAGTCTTTACCAAAATATCGGGACAAACTCGGACATGTCTTTGGCGCAAGTTCGTAAGCACGTGTTGGGATTTAAGATTAGCAGCAACAGCAGCAACGGTGGATTCTGACTACGGATTAGGATTATCGTCATGTCGAAGATTTGGATATTCTTTCTCCAGTTTTTGGCTGTCCTCGCCGATCAGCCGGAAGGGGCGCAGGGCAGGGTCTACACCAAGGATATGAGCCCGAGAACGATAGACACAAAATATGGGAAACTGAGGGGGATGCTGGTCGAGATCCCTAACAAACACCTCCCACCGGTCGAAGCCTATCTGGGGTTGGGGTACGCATCCCTCCTCGGGGGTAACCTTCGTTTTATGCCTCCAACAAGCCCCATGGAACAGTGGAACGGCGTCCGGGTCGCCATCACCCACCGCCCTGTCTGCCCCCAGAAAGTCCCTACCGAGGAGGAACTTGCTGCTATGTACCCTAAGGGCAGGATGGAACATTTTAAACGCCTGATACCATTTCTTAAGGAGCAGAGCGAGGACTGTCTAAATCTAAACGTCTATGTTCCAACTAGAGGTAAGTACTTTGTTTTATCATTTCCTCACCAACGGCCGCCGTACAAGGTAAATTTGGGAAAATGTTCAGCGTGTTCAGGGCCAGTTGAGCTTTACAGACGTAACCCAAGTCTTCATCAGCACATTCCCAAAAAAGTTGACGGAAGATTGCACATGTTAATGTATCAGGTCTGACACTGGTAGATTGTTTTCTTTTTGCTGCTTTGTCAAATTTCTCCAAAATTGTTGAAGGTTTGATTGTCGGGCAGTTCGCATCTATCCTGGCGTGAAGTCTATTGAACTAACTGAAGGAAACAGTGCCAAGCAAGTGCATGCTGATGTTACTTTCAAACTGTGGGGCATCTAGCCGTCCACTTGATACGCACCAGTGCTTAGATCTGTCGTTGTCGATTACTCGGGACATTCCGTGCCCAACATTTTCGTTGCCGAAGTTGCAGGCGTGTCTCGCGAGAGAACTGCATCTAAAAGTGAAAGTGAGTGCGGGGTGATGGCGCCCTCTATCTTTGTGACGCCGGAAATTCACTTCTTCGGTGTTATCTGCCGAACTTTCTGATTCTTTGTGTTGCTGAGATCAAGTCAAGGCTATGAGAATGCTGCAGTATTTTCTGTATAACAGGCTTACGAACGAGTCCAAATTGTCTCGCATTTCAATGGTGAAATGCAGGTTTATCGTTGAGAGCCGCACCTCAGGATCGAAGTCGGACAAGTGCAGGCATCCTGTGTACATTGTATTGTATTAAACGTTTGATTACTTGTCCGCATCGTCAACTAACAAGAAGTCATCAATATCTAGTGATTATTGTGGTTCATATCAAATGGTGTTGCGAGACAGTCGTGTTCGATGGCACGGTGATAGATAATGAACGGTTGAAAAGGCTGAGTGCGTGGTATAGTGATATCTGTCACCTTCGAGATCGCGGATTCGATTCCTGCTCATTTCCGTTCCATACGTGATCGAGGCTGGTCGCCTGTCGCGGCTGAATTCCATATTTGTTCTAAGATGTAGACCTTTACTTTGTGAACCAGGAAACTCCCCCAATGTGATGAAGAGGGGGCCGGGGGGGCACTCTTTGGCAGCACGCAGCTGTATGTCAGTTTACTCAATCCGAGGCGTCGTACCTCGGAAGCGGGCCCTACCTAACGATCTGGTGTTAGGTTATAGATTTTTTCCGAGGTTGTAACCATTTGCAAACTCTCCCAGACTACTCCCATAACCTTTTCCATTTCAATCTCTTAAACCGTCTCCCATTTCAATTACTCTTGATATGACTAAGCGAGAAAACTATTTTGCCTATATTTCTTCAAAAGTAAACAATTCCCCGCAAATTTATACATAAAAAAGCATCATAATGTGAGTAATCTGACCTTAGCCAGATTCCTGATCCAACCTTCCCCCAGAAATCTTATCCAACCTCACACTCGGATGAGACCTCCTCAAAGCCTCATTGATATTTCAATAATTTCTCCCCATCAACCCACGTGGGAGTTTAAACAAATACATTTCTCATTGATTTAAATGCCATCCATTTTTACACTTGAGATGTCATAATCCTGCCGTACAAGTTGTATATTTCAAGTGCATAAAGCATGTCGGTGCCCTGTGCTAAGAGTCTAGATAGAGGACATCACAAGTTGAAATCGATTCACTTAAGTGTTAATATGTTAACACATTCTTCAGGCTGTCAAATCTCAACACGAATTTCCTCTAATTGTTCCGAAAGTCGGACAACATGAATGTTTAGTACAAAAGATCTCAGATGTTACCTACTACACGTCAGAAGTGTAGATCGGTGTAGTTCATTGGACCAAAGCAACGCCTACAGATGACTTATGATGATTCATGCAAGGGTCAGGATCCAATGCACGAGGCCTATTGGCTACGAGAGGTTGGTGGTCAGCAAATGGTCAGCTACTGGGCATGGGCGTCCATCTCTCGGAATTCTCAATGAAACACTACTTTCTACCGGCCTACACTGAAGCTGGACGTAATCATTGCCTCACGGTGTAGGGCCTGAGGAGAGAAGGTCCAACGAGTGGAAGCCCTCAATACGTACAAAGCCAATCATTGTTAACGATTCCGATCAGGGCCAGGGAAGGCTGACCATGACCTTGACCATCCGCTTTGATTCCAAAGGGGCGTCGTTCTCCCACCGGGTTCACGTCCACCTGTCGCCAGATGATAGCGCCTGACCATGTTTATAGTCATGACATCAACTCCTAGCCGCTTCAGGAATGAAATAAGTCAACAACCAGCAGTAAAAACGCCATTTGTGCGAGGTCATCCGGGAACTTGCAAATATTTTCAAAGTACGAGTCAATTCAATCTCATGACATGAATGCTGGGAGCGTTTGTCGATAGTGGATAGTAATAGTTAGGGGTAAATGTAACAGGGACATTAAACTGGTCATAAAATCTTCATTCACTCCATTAATGACTTCATCATGTCAAGGATTAAGTTTCTGCCACGTCGTGTTAGAGACGACGTCGCTGATTGGTCGCTGTGAAACAATGACTGACCACAGAGCTGTGTCCACCAATCAGATCTCATGTGACAGATTAGGTGTAGAGTTCACCCGCGCTTTAGTGCGACTGGTCGTTGACTAGAGAGGTGAAGGTCTGCCGTGTTGTCATTCTCAACCCGAACTACTGTAGCCTATTGCCAGTCCAAGTTACAAGCCTTTCAAGCAGCGTGTTGTTAACGTTCCATCTTTTGGTCCGCCCGTGGTGACGCCTGAACGGCGCTCCGTGAAAGGGTGATGGTGGCCTAGAGTAGGGCCTAGCAATTTTTGGCTTTTTGCGGCAAAAGCACTGGCTGTGTAGGCCAATGCACCATTGGACCTTCCTTATCACCACTGTCGAGTGCAATCATCGGAACCAATCAGAATACTTGTTATACTTACTAACGAGCAGAATGATTGGCTGATGGGAAAGGTCAGGGTTAGGGTCGGCCGTGGGGACAGCACTCTTATTCGTGAATAGAACACATCACATGTAATGCCGCCTGAAGAAGACCCCGGGTGGGGTCGAAAATTTGCGAAATTTCTGGAGGACGACTCCTTTTATTTTGTGTGTCGCCTTTTGTGCTCTATTTTTTGGATACTCACGCACGTCAGGTATAAAACCCCTCCTTGGAGAAAACGGGAACCTGCTTGTGTCTGCGTACAATTTCGGAAATACGGCCCGTTAAATTGGGCCAATGTCTGCTTAGTCATATTAGATTGAAATTAGTTTATCATATATAACACCAATTTGCGATTTCGAATGTCGGCAGGAACGATACGGAGTGAAAATACGTTCATCAAAATGGTCTATAACAAGACGGGGGGATCCCAGGGGAGCGTGATTCAATTGTTACCATATCTTGTTACACGTTCTGCCTCGTGGAAATATGGATAGCAATTTCTTTTACTGATAGTCCGCAGAGAAGGCCCAACGAATGGAAGCCCTCAATACGTACAAAGCCAATCATTGTCGACGATTCCGGTCAGGGCCAGGGAAGGCTGACCATGACCTTGACCATCCGCTTTGAGTCCAAGAGGACGTCGTTCTCCCACCGGGTTCACGTCCACCTGTCGCCAGATGATAGCGCCAAGCCATGTTTATAGTCATGACATCAACTCCTAGCCGCTTCAGGAATGAAATAAGTCAACAACCAGCAGTAAAAACGTCATTTGTGCGAGGTCATCCGGGAACTTGCAAATATTTTCAAAGTACGAGTCAATTCAATCTCATGACATGAATGCTGGGAACGTTTGTCGATAGTGGATAGTAATAGTTAGGGGTAAATGTAACAGGGACATTAAACTGGTCATAAAATCTTCATTCACTCCATTAATGACTTCATCATGTCAAGGATTAAGTTTCTGCCACGTCGTGTTAGAGACGACGTCGCTGATTGGTCGCTGTGAAACAATGACTGGCCAAAGAGCTGTATCCACCAATCAGATCTCAGGTGACAGATTAGGTCCAGAATTCACCGGCGCTTTTAGTGCGACTGGTCGTTGAGAGAGGTGAAGGCCTGCCGTGTTGTTATTCGGAGCCTAACTGACTGTAGCCTATTACCAGTCCAAGCTACAAGCCTTTCAAGCAGCGTGTTGTTAACGTTCCATCTTTTGGTCTGCCCGTGGTGACGCCTGAACGACGTCACCCCGTGAAACGGTGATGTTGGCCTAGAGTAGCAATTTTTGGCCGTTTGTGGCAGCACAGTGCTTCATTCCCTTATCAGATCCAGGATCTGGTAAAGCTTTGGCGGCAAAAGCACTGGCTGTGTAGGCCAATGCACCATTGGACCTTCCTTATCACCACTGTCGAGTGCAAATCATCGGAACCAATCAGAATACTTGTTATACTTACTAACGAGCAGAATGATTGGCTGATGGGAAAGGTCAGAGTTAGGGTCAGCCGTGGGGACAGCACTCTTATTCGTGAATAGAACACATCACATGTAATCACTGACGTACGTCAGGTATAAAACCCCTCCTTGGAGAAGGCATAACGAAAACGGGGACCTGCTTGTGTCTGCGTACAATTTCGGAAATACGGCCCGTTAAATTGGGCCAATGTCTGCTTAGTCATATTAGATTGAAATTAGTTTATCATATATAACACCAATTTGCAATTTCGAATGTCGGCAGGAACGATACGGAGTGAAAATACGTTCATCAAAATGGTCTATAACAAGACGGGGGATCCCAGGGGAGCGTGATTCAATTGTTACCATATCTTGTTACACGTTCTGCCTCGTGGAAATATGGATAGCAATTTCTTTTACTGATACTAGACTCAGGAAAACTGTGCTTTATGTCAGGAAATACATGTAATGAGTAGGTCTTCTTGTGGTGGAGCTGTTCGTTACGATTTGTTGCACTTGAAAATATATGAAAAAGCGATATAGGACTTAACATACCTCGCCGTGAACACGGTGGCATGTTGTATCGAGAAACTCTCACCATGGGATTTAAATGGAAATCCTGTTATGTTGTAACTTGTCATTGAAATAAAGCTTATTCTAGATACGGAGATCGACTTTTAGCTAAAATCATACTAGCAGGGAAACATTTAGAGTAAGATATATGACATTCACTGGATGCGGCGTTTTAACTTCAGGGGATTAGAGCATCGATCTATCTGGAGCTGTAGAAAAGTTTTCGCATTAAATCTGTCATTAGTTGGTGTGTCGTGAGAAGGTTTTACATTTGTAATGAGTCAAGAAAATCAATATATGTTTTGTTAATTTACTCCAACTTAGCTCATTGTGTTTCTTGCCGGAGGGATTTCAATGCCAGGATTTCACATACGTCGACACTTACGAGATGTCTTTACCGGTTTCATATCTGCCTCAAGATATCAAAAATGTCCACAGAGAATCCTGTTTGGTTGGGTTCGCCATGTACGCATACAGCGCAGCGCTTGACTTTTTATCCCGACAGGGCGGCGCTGCGAGCGTTTGTACCGAAGACGTTAAAACAGAGCAAAGCCATGCTATGACATCGCGTCACAACGTTCTTGACGCAGTGCAACAGAGACGAAATGACGTCCTTGACGCAGCGCAACAGAGACGAAATGACGTCCTTGACGCAGCGCAAGAGGGAAGAAACGTCGAAAATGCAGGTACAGCCGCTGACAGCGCCTCCTAGTGGCAGTAGTTTGCAAAAGAAGAAGCACACTTTATTTCGTCAACATTCCAATACAAACGAATAATGTAAATGAGGCAAATTTCACTTCACCTTGGATGCATAACAGATAACGTCTACGTAGAAAGACGCATGTGCATAACCTGTAAAACCATATCTTCGTCAATCTATAAAGTTTTTTTTTCCTCAGAATGCACGAACAATTTCAAACATTGGTGATTATTGCTTTGTATGAATTATCTACGAAATAATTCCAATTCATGAATTGGTTTCGTTTGACAATGCATTGATGGCATACAACGTGCATAGCGAGCACACCTTTGAAATGTAATGTTACGTTGAAACCAATCAAGTGGATTCCCTGATTCCAGTCACTGAAACGTGTACACCAGTGCATTGCATTACACTGGTTTAATTGTCTAGATAGATTGGTATCGATTTCTTAAACCGAATTAAAATAGAAGATTTGTCATTCAGTGCCATGAATTATTTACAGTAAGACCCGAGGTGAATGAATTGCTTTGTGTCTCGACACAGTTATACTATTTTTTAAAGGGTTGAAATTGGTAAATTGTAGATAAAATATATTTATTGTAAAAACTGCTTGTGAATCATGGCTCGGGAGATGTGGCGTTCGTGAAAGAGCACGAAGCCTGGGGTAAAGTAGGCTTACGCCCTTACGGTATGGTGTTCATCATGTTATAACGTTATCATGTCAAGACGGGCGTTAACAACATTCAAAGGATTGTTTAGCAATGTTGTTTTGTTAGATGCCTGTTACAACAGCCTCCTCCAGTAACATGTGTTATATTTACAGTCCCCTTGGTTCGCATCCACAGGTTAAAATATCTACATATTCATTAAACAAATACAATGTACAAATACCTCAAAATATGCCAATGTAGCATTATTGGATTTGCCGGGGTGGGAGTTTGGAGTTTGCCTTGTTTTTCTTCAAGGGCAAAGAATGACACTCCAGCTGATGCCATTGGTAAATAAACACAAATGATAATCGAGGGAATAATGATATTTTTAGCGAATTATTGAATTTTAGGGAGTGGTGTAAAAACTGACATGGGGAGGAGTCTTTTTGGGATATACTTCATTTTTGACAAATTAGCTTCTCGTTTCTCACGCTGATTGGTTGCTGAACTTCTCGGTTGTCATGCTGATTGGTCGCTGAGCTTGTCGGTTGTCACGCTGATTGGTCGCTGAACTTCTCGGTTATCACGCTGATTGGTCGCTGAGCTTCTCGTTTCTCACGCTGATTGGTCGCTGAACTTCTCGGTTATCACGCTGATTGGTCGCTGAGCTTGTCGGTTGTCACGCTGATTGGTCGCTGAGCTTGTCGGTTATCACGCTGATTGGTCGCTGAACTTGTCGGTTGTCACGCTGATTGGTCGCTGAACTTATCGGTTGTCATGCTGATTGGTCGCTGAACTTCTGCTGTGTGCTCAGGCTGATTGGTCACTGAACTTTTCGGCACCTCGCTGATTGGCCACTCAACTTCTCGGGTTCACGCTGATTGGTTGCTGAGCTCATGGTTGAAGACCTTTGAACTCTCCCTTTCTAATGTATATCGTCTGCGTGCGTATAATCGAGGTATAGTTGGTATATGTAATAACGCCGTGTGTCACGACATAAGAAGTATTCATTTCCATATACATTTGGATTCGAGTTTTTTTATCACGCTTGGTTAGTGCATTACAAGATTAGATTTGTAAGTCGTCCACGTACTTTCATGTTATGCTGCACACCCACACAGATATAAGGGATCGGGTTCTCCAACAGGGAGTTGTCAATGTCACAGTTGAACGTCATTATATAACAAGAGAGACCACTTCACTCGTCTTCAGTGTTTAATGCACTTGATGACAGCCATAGAAAACTTTCCATTGATTTATTTCTCTGCACTCACATTGCTCTCAGCAAACCCAGGTACCATCCTATTCATCAAATCAAATGTCTAAATATGCGTCCATTTTGAAATCACTCACATATATGTGTTTAATAGCATTTCAAATGAAGTGAAGTACCTCCACACACGAACATGATGTAGAGACTATACGTACGGAGTGAAAAAAGGGAATAGGTCTTCATATGTTAGCGAAAACAACTTGTTTATTTCACACTCTGGACCGTCGTCCATTACACTAACGACTTTCTTTGTTCAACCAACGCCAGGCTACCAGAAGATGAGCCGAGTTTGCCGTCGGTACTTTCGGAGGTAAATTGCTCACAAGGGAATCGTAATTTGTCTTTCATATTATTTTCGCAAGGTTAACATGTCATATACTTTCCCCTGTGTTCACTGTACGTAGACGGAGGTGGAACAAAGGCTAGGACATGTAGACTTCACTTCCATCGAAATGATGAGGCTGATTTTCTCTGATGATGTATGTATAGGATTGTCTTCAGTGCTATTACTGTAGTTTCGGCTTTAAGACAACTTGCCGACATATCTTATTTGGCGTCCCCCAATACGCCATTGCTGGGAATATGTCAGATCTTTGAGCAGTGAAAATAGGCAATCTCTGAGTCATCCAAATAAGGCATATTAAACGAATGTTGACAACATGGTCCCCAATGGGAGACTTTCCTGCCGTTAGAGGCCGCCTGTTAGCAAGTCCTAGAACGTTACAAAATTTGACGTCACAGACGTAAGCCATTGCGTCCACGTCATTATGGATGACGTCATGGCGTGCATCTCGTCCCTGTGACGTCAAATTCCATGACGTTCCAGGACTACTAACTGGTGGTGCCGTCTAACGGCGGTAAAGTCTCCCATTGGAAGGAGAACAGACTCTCGATGATCGTTGGCCTACTCTTGACAAAGAAAACACTTCACCCACGAAGGACCATGACATATATAGGCCTAGAGATTATATGAATGATAAAACAAAAGGAAGCACAACAAAGCCGTGTCAGCAACTATCTCGATTTTTTATTGATTTCCGTGCGATCGAAGTACTGTTATAGAATCTCTCCCTGCATCGCGCGTGACTCTTTGATGTTTAAAAATATACTAGAGGCATATATCAAGATTCCAGAGAGATTATTGAGATTTTTTTCTCCCGTTCTTTCAGAAGATGTCGTCGACCCTGTACGGTGCGTGGGAAGGCGCTGACTTTCACCATATCCAATATTTCACAGGATGATTCTTGTCTTTGCTAATAATGCCTTGAAAGACGCCCAGCTCTTGATTCCAGATTCCATTACTTGTACTCAAACAGATTTGAAGAGCTAGGACACTTACAGAACAATATCCCTCGCAATCATGTATTGCGCTATTTGGAAAGAGATCTTTTGGTATTTTCTCCAATGTAACTTGTGACCTCCTCGAGCACCTGAGCAGACGACACAGCTTCTTTTCGTGGGTAATAAAGAGTGAGATTTACATAAATCCGATGGAAGAGGCTACTTCTGATGGCGATTAGAGGCCGCGCGGGAAACGAGGTTGAACTGTCCAGTATGTAATTAGAGACGTCCCGCTTTAACACCTTTACGTTAACGAAAACGTTTCGTGGATGACGTCATTGCTTACCGGTACGTTAATAAGCCGTCTCCTTTCGAAGGTTAGTTTTGTAACCAACATTCCGACATTGCAACACAGGAACATCCCGACTTTGGGTGACCGGGCTACTGTTCGAGGGAATACAACTCCTATTACACCGGGTCATGTAGTTTAAACTATTCAAATAATGCATCCTATTGAATGAGCACCTCAGACAGCCACAGGAGGAATGCAACCATTCCATCGGAGTTCACATTTGGCGTCTCATTATATATCATACATAATATCGTACTATTCAGTTGGTATTGTTCCCTTACCCCCAGTAAATGAGCGCCAGACCCTCTCAGTACATGCCATGCACCAGAATGTAGGCCTAACTCCAACACGGATGACAGGTCAAAAGGCACACGCGAACGTAGTCATCATCGTAATTCTATCTAAACCTCCCTACCAAACACAAAAGAAGCACCAATTGACTGTGATTGATACCCTATACTGATGTCTTTTTCACGGTCGTCACTTCGACAAAATTGCCCCAATATTACTAACAGACTCTCAATCGCCAGCGGAGTTTTCATAAAGCAGTAAATTTTCTACCTTTTACTGTACGATTTAGTTCTCACATTTCACAGGGTAGGCGGCGTTTTTCTTGCCAAGACATCAAAGGTGTGAAACGTAATAATATGATGATGGTACTTGGATAGGAAACGTACGATAAAAAGACTCGAAAAACGTTTGTTTGATATCTGCCTGTGGATCTCGACGACTTTAGGGCTGCTGGAATCTGATTTCTCAATCACACGAACGACTCGTTCGTTAATCACTTAATAAATCGTTTAATTCGAGGGATTACCCTAATCCCTTTTCCCGAATCCATTGTTTTTAAACAATCAATAGGCCAGATTTGCCTGGGTCACAGTGAACTTCAGACCCCTAGTAAATGTACGGGCGTTGGTGTGTTTAGCGTATTCACGTTGTACGCTACGATGAAGAGACCGCGGGCAATTTGATCCTAAAACTATTTCAAAACACACAAAAAGCTAAATCTAAAAACGTCAAAATTTCACCTTATTGAGTCATTTTATCGATATTTCATTCAATGTTGTTTTAAACCCTAGGCAACCCTTCCATCAATGACAACATTACCTTTTTACATCTGCGTTGAAATGTACAGCACATAAAGTAAACACGGCGTGGGGATGAGTCTCAATAGCCCTCATCATTGTATTAATGTTTCACTAGGTTTTCATACGAAACTGTTGACTCCCAGGTAACCTCAGGGATCAACCAGAACATTATCAAATAAATCACCTCTTAATGTGAGAATCCAATTCCTATAGGTTTCCAATAACGAGCTGAAAACTACCTCAAACATTGTGTGATAATCTACCTCTTCTTTGATCTCATTGTTTCATCTCTTGAACCTTTTGTTTTGTTGGCTGACACCCTAGATTTGAAACTATATCCATAAAGTTTTACTTTGGTAGGTCATGTTTGTCTTTTATGTGGATGCACGCAATGGCGGCCGAAAATGCCGCAGACAACAACAACTTGATTGGTGGAGATAAAATGTCGCACACTCTTTTGACCAATCATATAGCTGCGTTTTGGTAACGTACCTTATCCTAGACTACCCCGTCCTATCAGCTCAGCACAGGGCTCCGAAGCGACCCACCTCTCCTAGCGACCTCCCTTTGTCTGGGGTGAGAGACGGAGCGAGCACTAGGCCCCCTGATTGCCTCAGGATGCTTTCCTCTCAGCCCGGTTCATAAGTAAAGAATGTTTAATTGAATATCTTGACAAAATGCTTTAATGATATCTCCAACAATAGTTTCATTAGCCATTATTTACCCGTGAAAACCCCATTAGCGAGTTTTCCTAATCTCCTGGAAGGGGAACAAAGATATTTAACAATAAACTGAGACAAACATGTCAGATTTTATTCATTATTTTAGCAGCCGAAGGATCTTGCTAATGCATCAGCGTTCACTTTGCAGAATGGAGGGCTTTTTGCTTCAGATATAAGAATCCACATTCCATCGCCCGATATCACATCATTGTTTCTGCCTGTTTAGCCCGGCCGCGAACCAGGCGCAGCAGACTCCGTCAGTGGTGGCAAATGAAAGCCTGAAAATGGCCATCCTTGCTCGCATCGTCGAGGTTACAAGGCCCAGGAGAGGCCCTGTTGATAGCTATTGGTTTATCGATTTCTATGGATACTTTAAAATGGCCAAAAAGCAGGTTTTCATAATGCGCCCCCTACAGGCCAAATGTTTAATTTAGCAGTTCATGCTTCAGATTGGCCTCATGCCGAGCTTTTTGTTGTCGTGATTCACAACTATAACCTGCTAATGGAATGTGGCAGAGCCCGCGGATTATTCTAACTGGTGAGAGAGGAAAAGCAGAACATTGTAACGGCATGAAACGACCGTTGATATCGCCACTTGGAGGCGCTGTGAGCGGTTGTACCTTTCGATGTCTCGTCCGTGTTGCACTGCGTCAAGGACGTCGTGACGCGACGTCATTACGTTGCTTTGCAAGTACGCTACGGCCGCTCGCAGCGCCGCCCTGTCGGGATAAAAAGTTATGCGGGTTCCTGATTTGATAGGCCCATACTCTCCTTCATATTTGTGTTGGTAATGTCACCCAGAGTCTCGACAGTTCCAACGAAACCACCGCTTCTCACAAACACCAAACCCGCCATAAACTCGGCTGACAACCCTCTTCCGTGTTGAAGTAATATGTAATGATGTGATGATGTACGTACAACTGTTCTGCTCCACTGAGTTATCTACAGGGCGTTCATCATTTTTATGCCCTCAATGTCGCGGGCTCACTCACTTTACTGCACCTCGCTTAGTGAAGATATATAGTGTCTTATTCCGCTGCTGTGGATGGGTGTTTACTCAATGATGTATGAAGGGAAAGAAAAATGTCTTTTACTGTGGTGGTGAGAGGAATCAATGGTGTTTCGTCTTGTGTAGAAGTCGAAGACAGCCTCGGCCGTCCTCAAAACGTCCCAGTCAAAACTGTTGGTTGAGTATGGCGACCCTGGCGATACGTTACTGAAGTAAGTGCCGAGTTTGGCGTCATCTTTCGGAATCTTCGCCGTGTGCCACGTTGAAAAGACGCAGTAAAAATGATTCTCAACCCTGGGAATTTCTGTAAATATTTTGTTTTGGTTCCAAGCCACTTCTGCGTGAATTGAATTAATAAAAACAAAAGATTTGATCTCAACTGAGAGCCTGCTGCCTGCTCGTTCTCATTTTTCCTCCCAATACCTCTATGCCTCCATTGATGCTGACGTATTAATCCTTTATTCGTGTCAAGTTGGTGAAGAGAAGCTGAAATTCGAGGCGATGGAGTCGTGTTTTGAAGCTGCTGAACCGCCTGGTGAATCTGTTTGAAGGTTAGTCGTGGTATAGAAACTCCACCTTCTGCCTCAGTAATCATGGAGTAGCGATGTCAAGGCTGCAGCAGCCACCTCTCATGACGAGCTTTGACTGCTTTGAGCTGGTTCCCACTCGCTCAATCTCTCTTTTATTCATTCCGTGTGTTTCACCTGACGAATGCTCCCAGCGTGACATCAAATGGCTATGCCGTATTTTGAGATCCTTTCATTCTGTTTTCATTGTTTTGTGAAGTGCAGTTTTAGAAGTTGCATTCTTGAATAAGCTGTTTCTTGGTGGTACAGCACGCATCAACGGGAACGTCTTGCCTATACATGTACTTCTTAACGAATTCTCAGCCCTCCTGGGTTCTATCCTTCTTCAGCATAACATGCCTTGACTTTCTCAAAATACCCTCCATCAAATTACAGGCAGAGGTCTTCTCCAGCTCTAAGTCGACACAACGGTCACCCAAAGTAGGCCTACTGGCCATGCTTAAAGTTGCTAAAATTCCAGCTCGTAGGTCAACATGCCGGCCACTAGGCCAAGGAAAGCTTCTCTGTGGCTGGCGGGTTAAGCAGGGTTCATTGGCACACGAAATTGGTCCGATTCAGGAGCCATGTTCCCGAAGCCATTGTTAGGTTAACGATGTCTTTAAAACTGGGAAAATGCATAGCGTACCGACATCGTTAACCTAACGACGGCTTCGGGAACATGGGTCCAGGTCCGTAAAAAATATGGACTTCAGCGTGGTCGTATCCGGAAAACTAGGGGCAAACGGACCCCGCTTTAGGCCGTGCCATGACTGGGGTAGAGTCCATTTTGATATTAGAAGCACATTTTATTGCCGATGGATTCGACTAACCGTGAGTCCAAGTGTAGGCAAGTGACGATTTCACCTCGTGTCCACGTCTCACACAAAGAGGTCGTGATTCGGGTTCAACCAATGAGCTCCACCTCCTCATGAATGACAAAATATTTGACCACTCTGATAGTCTTCTTTCTAGACCTGACCTTCCTTTTTCTTGTCTCCCAGACCTCATTAGGTATTGCTCTCATGATGCGTCTGTTCGGTTCTTCTTACCCTCAGCGCTGTGTTAGTCATGAGAAACCCAAAAAGGTGACGAATGGAACCTGTCAGTATCTCATGAGTGATTCACAGCAAATGGCCAACCCAGGTGGTGATTTTGTATGTATGTCTGGTCAGACTTGTTGAGAGGCAGACAATGAATCAGTGAACATTTGGTCCATTTCCCATGACGGTTTCGAGTGGAAGAGATACCGAGTTGTCCTTCAATGGAACTGACCAGCCGTTGGACTAGCGGAGAAAGTTGTGGGAATGGAAGTTCTCAATACAAGCCCATGCACTGTCAATGTTATGGCCAGCGGGACCAAGTCTTCTACCAGCGGGACCAAGTCTTCTACCAGCGGGACCAAGTCTTCTGCCAGCGAGACCAAGTCTTCTGCCAGCAGAGCGCCAGACCCTCACAATAAATGTCATACACCAGATTGCAACTCCAACACAGGTGACACGTCAAAAGGCACACGCGAACGTAGTCATCATCGTAATTCTATCTAAACCTCCCTACCAAACACAAAAGAAGCACCAATTGACTGTGATTGATACCCTATACTGATGTCTTTTTCACGATCGTCACTTCGACAAAATTGCCCCAATATTACTAACAGACTCTCAATCGCCAGAGGAGTTTTCATAAAGCAGTAAATTTTCTACCTTTTACTGTACGATTTAGTTCTCAGGTTTCACAGGGTAGGCGGCGTTTTTCTTGCCAAGACATCAAAGGTGTGAAACGTAATAATATGATGATGGTACTTGGATGGGAAACGTACGATAAAAAGACTCGAAAAACGTTTGTTTGATATCTGCCTGTGGATCTCGACGACTTTAGGGCTGCTGGAATCTGATTTCTCAATCACACGAACGACTCGTCGTCGTTCGTTAATCACTTAATAAATCCTTTTAATCGAGGGATTACCCTTAATCCCTTTTCCCGAATCCATTGTTTTTAAACATTAGGCAAGATTTGCCTGGGTCACAGTGAACTTCTGACCCCTTGTAAATGTACGGGCGTTGGTGTGTTAGCGTATTCACGTTGTACGCTACGAAGAAGAGACCCGCGGGGAATTTTATCCTAAAACTATTTCAAAACATACAAAAAGCTAAATCTAAAAACGTCAAAATTTCACCTTATTGAGTCATTTTATCGATATTTCATTCAATGTTGTTTTAAACCCTAGGCAACCCTTCCATCAATGACAACATTACCTTTTTACATCTGCGTTGAAATGTACAGCACATAAAGTAAACACGGCGTGGGGATGAGTCTCAATAGCCCTCATCATTGTATTAATGTTTCACTAGGTTTTCATACCAAACTGTTGACTCCCAGTAACCTCAGGGATCAACCAGAACATTATCAAATAAATCACCTCTTAATGTGAGAATCCAATTCCTATAGGTTTCCAATAACGAGCTGAAAACTACCTCAAACATCGTGTGATAATCTACCTCTTCTTTGATCTCATTGTTTCATCTCTTGAACCTTTTGTTTTGTTGGCTGACACCCTAGATTTGAAACTATATCCATAAAGTTTTACTTTGGTCGGGCATGTTTGTCTTTTATGTGGATGCACGCAATGGCGGCCGAGAATGCCGCAGACAACAACAGCCTGATTGGCGGAGATAAAAATGTCGCACACTCTTTTGACCAATCATATAGCTGCGTTTTGGTGGCTTGTCCTAACCTAGCCTACCCCATCCCATCAGCTCAGCACAGGGCTCCGAAACGACCTACCTCTCCTAGCGACCTCCCTTTGTCTGGGGTGACAGACGGAGCTAGCACTAGGCCCCCTGATTGCCTCAGGATGCTTGCCTCTCAGCCCGGTTCATAAGTAAAGAGTGTTTAATTGAATATCTTGACAAAATGCTTTAGTGATATCTCCAACAATAGTTTCATTAGCCATTATTTACCCGTGAAAACCCCATTAGCGAGTTTTCCTAATCTCCTGGAAGGGGAACAAAGATATTTAACAATAAACTGAGACAAATATGTCAGATTTTATTCATTATTTTAGCAGCCGAAGGATCTTGCTAATGCATCAGCGTTCACTTTAGAGAATTGAGGGCTTTTTGCTTCAGATATAAGAATCCACATTCCATCGCCCGATATCACATCATTGTTTCTGCCTGTTTAGCCCTGGCCGCGTACCAGGCGCAGCAGACTCCGTCAGTGCCGGTGTGAACAGGTGTGAAGGGAAAGAATGTCCTTGGAAAAACTGTCCGGGGAACAAAAGATCCTATTGTTACATTCTAATCTCTGACAATTGGTTTCTATACCCATGCCGCTTAATCCGTCATTCAACAATAGAAGTGGACACTTTTTACAAGGGGACACTATTTACTGCTACACCGGGCGTCAGTGTTGGCCAATCAGTGAAAGCCTGAAAACGGCCATCCTTGCTCTCATCGTCGAGGTTACAAGACCCAGGAGAGGCCCTGTGGATAGCGCCCCCTACAGGCCAATTGTTTAATTTAGCAGTTCATGCTTCAGATTGGCCTCATGCCGAGCTTTTTGTTGTCGTGATTCATAACTATAACCTGCTAATGGAATGTGGCAGAGCCCGCGGATTATTCTAGCTGGTGAGAGAGGAAAAGCAGAACATTGTAACGGCATGAAACGACCGTTGATATCGCCACTGGGAGGCGCTGTGAGCGGTTATACCTTGTTGCACTGCGTCAGTGACGCCGTAACACGACGTCATTGCGTCACCCTGTTGTTGGGATAAATATTTATCGCGGCCGTTCCTGATAGCCCACCCATGTCCTCCTACTTCATATTTGTGTTGGTAATGTCACCCAGAGTCTCGACAGTTCCAACGAAACCACCGCTTCTCACAAACACCAAACCCGCCATAAACTCGGCTGACAACCCTCTTCGGTGTTGAAGTAATATGTAATGATGTGATGATGTACGTACAACCGTTCTGCCCGACTGAGTTATCTACAGGGCGTTCATCATTTTTATGCCCTCAATGTCGCGGGCTCACTCACTTTACTGCACCTCGCTTAGTGAAGATATATAGTGTCTTATTCCGCTGCTGTGGATGGGTGTTTACTCAATGATGTATGAAGGGAATGAAAAATGTCTTTTACTGTGGTGGTGAAAGGAATCAATGGTGTTTCGTCTTGTGTAGAAGTCGAAGACAGCCTCGGCCGTCCTCAAAACGTCCCAGTCAAAACTGTTGGTTGAGTATGGCGGCGATCCTGGCGGTACGTTACTGAAGTAAGTGCCGAGTTTGGCGTCATCTTACGGAATCTTCGCCGTGTGCCGCGTTGAAAGGACGCAGTAAAAATGATTCTCAACCCTGGGAATTTCTGTAAATATTTTGTTTTGGTTCCAAGTCACTTCTGCGTGAATTGAATTAATAAAAACAAAAGATCTGATCTCAACTGAGAGCCTGCTGCCTGTTCGTACTCATTTTTCATCCGAATACCTCTATGCCTCCATTGATGCTGACGTAATCCTTTATTCGTGTCAAGTTGGTGAAGAGAAGCTGAAATTCGAGGCAATGGAGTCGTGTTTTGAAGCTGCTGAACCGCCTGGTGAATCTGTTTGAAGGTTAGTCGTGGTATAGAAACTCCACCTTCTGCCTCAGTAATCATGGAGTAGCGATGTCAAGGCTGTAGCAGCCACCTCTCATGACGAGCTTTGACTGCTTTGAGCTGGTTCCCACTCGCTCAATCTCTCTTTTATTCATTCCGTGTGTTTCACCTGACGAATGCTCCCAGCGTGACATCAAATGGCTACGCTGTATTTTGAGATCCTTTCATTCTGTTTCATTGTTTTGTGAAGTGCAGTTTCAGAAGTTGCATTCTTGAATAAGCTGTTTCTTGGTGGTAAGCACGCATCAAAGAGAACGTCTTGCCTGTGTTTCTTAACGAATTCTCAGCCCTCCGGTGTCTATCCTTAACTTTCTCAAAATACCCTCCATCAAATTACAGGCAGAGGTCTTCTCCATCTCTAAAGGGCTCCGCACACTAGCGATTTTTTCGAGCGATTTTGTAGGCGACCGGCCTTGCGACCACAGAAGCGACTGAACATTTTTCAGATTTTTTAGTTTTTGTTGACTTGTTTGCGACAAATGCTTCTTTGGAAGATCAGTGATGTCGTGGATGACAGCATTGGTCGACCGCAAAGGTAATTACGGCAGGCGACGTAGTAGTCGCATCGGTAGTCGCCCCCATTTTAGTCGCCAGTGTGCGGAGCCCTTCTTTAGTCGACACAACGGTCACCCAAAGTAGGCCTACTGGCCATGCTTAAAGTTGCTAAAATTCCAGCTCGTAGGCCAACATGCCGACCACTAGGCCAAGGAGAGCTTCTCTGTGGCTGGCGGGTTAAGCAGGGTTCATTGGCACACGGAATTGGTCCGATTCAGGAGCCATGTTCCCGAAGCCATCGTTAGGTTAACGATGTCTTTAAAACTGGGAAAGTGCATAGCGTACCGACATCGTTAACCTAACGACGGCTTCGGGAACATGGGTCCAGGTCCGTAAAAAATCTATGGACTTCAGCGTGGTCGTATCCGGAAAACTAGGGGCAAACGGACCCCGCTTTAGGCCGTGCATGACTGGGGTACAGTCCATTTTGATATTAGAACCACATTTATTGCCGATGGATTCGACTAACCGTGAGTCCAAGTGTAGGCAAGTGACGATCTCACCTCGTGTCCACATCTCACACAAAGAGGTCGTGATTCGGATTCAACCAAGGAATGAACTCCATCTTATCATGAATGACAAAATATTTGACCACTGTGATAGTCTTCTTTCTAGACCTGACCTTCCTTTTTCTTGTCTCCCAGACCTCATTACGTATTGGCCTCATGATGTGTCTGTTCGGTTCTTCTTACCCTCAGCGCTGTGTTAGTCATGAGAAACCCAAAAAGGTGACGAATGGAACCTGTCAGAATCTCATGAGTGATTCACAGCAAATGGCCAATCCAGGTGGTGATTTTGTATGTATGTCTGGTCAGACTTGTTGAGAGGCAGACAATGAATAAGAGAACATTTGGTCCATTTCCCATGACGGTTTCGAGGGGAAGAGATACCGAGTTGTCCTTCAATGGAACTGACCAGCCGTTGGACCAGCGGAGGAAGTTGTAGGAATGGAAGTTCTCAATACAAGCCCATGCACTGTCAATGTTATGGCCAGCGGGACCAAGTCTTCTGCCAGCGGGACCAAGTCTTCTGCCAGCGGGACCAAGTCTTCTGCCAGCGAGACCAGGTCTGCTCGGCAATCTCTGCTGACTGCCATTAACATTTATACGAGGCTGAATGCGGAGTAACGTGTCGGTAGCAATGGCTCGTTGGCTGCCTGTCAGGTTTGATTTGGTCAGAGCTAGATTGATGGCCTTCATCTACTTTATATCAATCAAATGTATTTTCCTTTTGCATCGATGAGCCTTGTTGACGTTCTGGTCGATAAATACAAATGTCACTGGAGGCTGGTGATGTTTTTCGGCCAGGAAACAGTCCAAGTTTTACCAGGACAAACAAGATCACCTGTGTGCTTCTGCTCCTCAGAAACCAAACTCGTCTGGTTTTACATGTACTACAGTGACTGTACATTGCACTCAATAATCTGTACATTTCCATGTCATTATCAATGCTTTGTTCCTGATCGAACCAGCATCATCAACCTTGTTACAGGTGGATCTGAAGTATGGATTACTGTGACAATGGTACATGATGAACTCGACGTCACAACTTGGGCTTCCTTGGGTCGTTTGATTTGTTTAAAGTCAATCACAAGTTACAGAAATAACGTGTTCGCTCACCGGATGCACGCACCTTGTTTTGTTTCTTGATCGATTCTGGGGTGATGCTGTGTTTTCCTCGGCAGAAAAGATGTAATAGATAGCTGTCTTATTGACCCGCAGTTAATGATTTATTAAACTATCGAGTGCTAGCGGGACCAAGTCTTCTGCCATGTCTGCTCGGCAGTCTCTGCTGACTTCCATTAACATTTATACGAGGCAATGCGGAGTAACGTGTCGGTAGCAATGGCTCGTTGGCTGCCTGTCAGGTTTGATTTGGTCAGAGCTAGATTGATGGCCTTCATCTACTTTATATCAATCAAATGTATTTTCCTTTCGCATCGATGAGCCTTGTTGACGTTCTGGTTGATAGATACAAATGTCACTGGAGGCTGGTGATGTTTTTCGGCCAGGAAACAGTCCAAGTTTTACCAGGACAAACACGATCACCTGTGTGCTTCTGCTCCTCAGAAACCAAACTCGTCTGGTTTTACATGTACTACAGTGACTGTACATTGCACTCAATAATCTGTACATTTCCATGTCATTATCAATGCTTTGTTCCTGATCGAACCAGCATCATCGACCTTGTTACAGGTGGATCTGAAGTATGGATTACTGTGACAATGGTACATGATGAACTCGACGTCAAAACTTGGGCTTCCTTGGGTCGTTTGATTTGTTTAAAGTCAATCACAAGTTACAGAAATAACGCGTTCGCTAACCGGATGCACGCGCCTTGTTTTGTTTCTTGATCGATTCGGGGGTGATGCTGTGTTTTCCTCGGCAGAAAAGATGTAATAGATAGCTGTCTTATTGACCCGCAGTTAATGATTTATTAAACTATCGAGTGCTCAGAATGTTGTTTGGCGACGCTTGCATGTCGGAATAACTTGTTGTAAACAGAGGTTTGCATGTCGCCACCGCCATTGCCATGACTGCAGACGATCCAGCGGTTCAATGGTTATTGTCTGGCAGACCACCAGGAACCAAAAGGCCTCCACATACTGTGTGCTTCACGGTGCGTTCGGCAGCAAAGGCCACCACACACTTTTCCAGTTTGAGGTGCGATTTTCAGCTGTTTTCAAGGTTTTGCGTCGAGGATACGACGATTTACAATTATCTTCGTTTCGCCTCTTTCCACTTTTTCTACCACGCTCGCTGTTGTTGCCGTCGCCGTTAAGTAAAGTGATATACACGTAGAAAAACTTGCAGAGTTAAGTGCTCATGACTAATGCAGAAGAGAAGGGCGATAATCCCCGGTAGCAGAGCTTGGTGTGATCTCTTGATGAGGGTACATTTGATAGTTGTCGCCCTTAGGTCGTCTGGCACCTCAGAGGGCAGACGCAGACAGGAGTGTCAAGGGGGTTTGAAATGACACTCGCGATTTATGGGAGTTATGGGGGGGGGGGGGGGATTCTACCAGGCTCGCTGTTGTTGCCGTCGCCGTTAAGTAAAGTGATATACACGTAGAAAAACTTGGAGAGTTAAGTGCTCATGACTAATGCAGAAGAGAAGGGCGATAATCCCCGGTAGCAGAGCTTGGTGTGATCTCTTGATGAGGGTACATTTGATAGTTGTCGCCCTTAGGTCGTCTGGCACCTCAGAGGGCAGACGCAGACAGGAGTGTCAAGGGAGGTTGAAATGACACTCGCGATTTATGGGAGATATGGGGGGGGGCGCATGTGTGAAGAATACGACAGACGTGTGATGGACACATGTACACCTGTGAGGACAAGCATATACACTCCTGACAAACGGAAGACCGAAGGGCTTTTTGTCGAGGTTGATGTCGGGATGTCTGACACATTGGTCTGAAGAAATGATTATTGAAGGATGGTATTATTGTGTATTGTGAGAGATCAATTCCTTTGTCCGCGTTATAGGGCGCAGGTCGACGGGGACAATGTGTAATAGACTAGAGGTGGTGACTACTTAGGAAATTTATACGCCATGGCTAGACTGGTTCCCATCTTTGTCGCTCCACGCCGGCGGCGCTCACTCCGCGGAACATACGGTAGAGCGCCGCGGGAGTGTAGCGGCAAAGACGGGAACCAATCTACGCCATGGCGGCCAGACGTCACGCCATGGCGATATTTTGTGCATTTACAAGGCGAGGGCGTTGTGCCCTTTGATTCGTTGCCATATTTTGGGATATCACCTCAAACCACATGTTTGTTCATTACAACCCCTGGTTTACTGATCTAAATAGCAGCTCAAAACAAATAAAACACCCGTGAAATTCACATTAGTGGCTCCTATTTCTAAACATCTCCCCCATCATTATACCACACAAAGTCAGAGATTTCTTTTCCGACCAGAACCCCATTAAGTCAAATATTATTTGCTGCACGGAGCCGTCTTCAAATATCAAACAAAACTCACCAGCCACGAGAACGTTGAGTAAAAAACTCAGCAAATAAGAAGACTTTCTTCTGTTTTCGATTGCTGACGGTTTCACAAAGATTTTACAAGAAGTCTCCAATTTGCAAAAAGATTCAGAATGTATGTTTAGCATGGATCCTTTGATCCAAGCCTTTCCGCATTTTATTGCCAAACCACGATGTATCCAATAGCAAAGTAATTGCTTCCTATAGCTTTATCTTAAAACGTAATTTGGGTAACCGCTGTTTAATGGTTGACGATGAGCGCTATTGCGGTCGGTATGGATCACAATCTCATTTTGTGGAAGCGTACAGAAGATGTATGAGCGTGAGTTATGGCGCGGTTGTTGCCTTATTAAATTACTCTAATGCGACTTGTAATCAGGAACTTTATTAAGTATTTTAGGTTGTGCGTCATGGTGTTTAGACGTCACAAGTAAGGACGGGGGCATGATTCCCCGCGGATAACGGATTGGTATGACAAACTTCTGCCAAAAGTGCGAGTGGTGAAAATGAAAACCACACCGAAATGTCACAGCATGGACTGGGAAGCCTTTGTCAGTTATTAAATAGCCGAATTCACTTTGTGAAATGTCACTGGCCTACGCGATTTTGAAAAAGTTCATCTTCTTTTGCTGAATTTTTGTAGGAGTCTGGCCAAGGCAATGCTCCAGGGGTGGATTAAGGTAAACCATCCGCGGTCCGATCAAAGGCACGACTTAGGCCTACGACTTGCTGTAATGTGGGCAAAATCAGTGGTTGTTGCTGCAGGCAGCCAATTTTCGAGAGTAGGAAGGCCTACCGACTGTAAGGTTCGGCGACACAGGTTGCCCTGAACCTGAATTTTTAAAGGCCAAACTTTAAGGGCGGCTTTCCATTGGCGCGTTTCCGCGCACGGAAACGCTCCATGGAAAGCCGCCCTAATTCAGAACAGTATTGTAAGAGAGTTGGCCTACCCCGACTGCAGATGTGACGGGGGAAGACCTAGAGGTGCTCACGGTGGTTTTGTTGTGGAGTTTGTTGGCCTGGAAGAGCAAGAACGTTCGTGGCACAGAAAAAAACATTACACTGCAAGTAACAACCCTTCTAAACCGCTTATCGCCGATATTAAACATGGAGTAAAGAATACCAAGTGACTAAGTGCTCCCTGATGTGTAAGTTATAATTCTAGCAGAGGAAAAATGAGCCTTCGGGGCTCTTTTGTCAACTATTAGCAGCTATTTTTATGATGTTAAAAATCCCTCGCTAAAAGCTGGCCGACAATATCCATGTGTATAAAAAGGGCCCCCAAGGCTGTATGCATTAATTGCATAGACAAATAATTGGCTTACGAGACGGGATCTTTAGGATATTGTACATCGAGCATGGATGGTGGAGATGATAGATTTTTAATGTTGTCTCTAAGGAAGAGAGTCTGGCCTCATTATTTTTCACTCGATGAAGTAAAAAATGAAAAAGACAATGGCGCATATTTTAGAATGCTCCTCAACGAAAAGGAGATCCTCAAAGCTATAATTGTTCTCCTGTTGAGAACAATAGCCTTGAGGAAAACTCCTTGAGGAGTATTGTAAATTAATTAAAATATGGGCCAATGTGTGAATTGGTTGAGGATTCTTGAACAGAGGATGTCATCATGTAACTGTCGTGCGTTGTGTCAAAAGACGATTTAATACATGTACATGTATATGTCATCATTATTCCTATGATTTTTTTCTGTGGCCAATCCTCTATCTTTCTATGGGTTTGTTATCCAAGAAAGGACTTTCAAATGGAAGCGGTTCGAGAACATCTGTGGCCTTGTCTGATGCTGGTGTACATCCATTAAGCCAACTGCTGAGTCAGCGGTTTAATGGTAAATTCTTTCAATTATCAAGAATATTACATTAGAAGGCCAACGGATTATGAATAATACTGTACAGCTGTTCGTTTCTTTACCAGCCATATTGCCAAACTGTTCTACATGAAGTCGTGAAACCCGGACGAGAGCCCACCCTATTTGGGGAACGTATCTAAGCTGAAGTCGGCAAGTAGCTCTTCCATAAGGATTCCAATAACGACAGCCTGTGTGGCTTGCTCGTCGCCAGATAGAGTGTGAGCTTCCCCAATAATTAAGATAGCAGTACCAGACATATCGTGGTATGGATGTGACCAAAACTATCGACGAAGTCTGGCCTAGTTAATTAGATACCAATAGCAGCCGTTAGCTCTGGTTGAGTCTCAGGGATTAAAAGTGCCTTCCATGGTACAAGTCACCGTATTGCCGATTTCGGGTGGAGGCGAAGGGTTACGGATTTGGTGGAAGGAATAGAGAGTATTCGCTAAGCCCCCGAAACGCCAACGCCAACGTCTGTATAGCCCGTACTTGTTCGGCGCTCTGTTCGTGACATCGAACAATGGGATTGGCGTTGGCGTTGGCCTTTCGGGGGCTTGCGAAATCTCGCTAAACATGCACGGAAATTATTGATCAACGGTGTGAATGCAAGAGTTTCCTGCGGACAGTGGTCGAACTAAATTGCAGTGGGTTAAAAAAGAGTTGAAAATATACAACATGATCAGAGATGCTATGTGACTGTTTGGAGATAAAGGGATTCAAATCAGATTTTCTTAGAATACAAAAAACATTTTCCAACACAGCCGAATATCGGCCTAACAATTGGTTTCATCATGCGTATATACTTTAGGCTGTTCTGTGTCCGAGCTGAGCATATTTTTTTCTAAAAAACTAACTCCTTTCTTGTGGGTTATACAGTAGGTCACGTTGAGATACCATCACACACTACCAAATTGCTTCTATTTGCTCTGCAGCCGAGGCGCTGGCTATCGTTGATAGGGTTATATCATTTGAAAAGCTGAGAGTCGGATTGGCAAATTATATTTCGTCCAGTTATTCACGACTAAGATTGGAATACGATGTATCCAATAGCAAAGTAATTGCTTCCTATAGCTTTATCTTAAAACGTAATTTGGGTAACCGCTGTTTAATGGTTGACGATGAGCGCTCTTGCGGTCGGTATGGATCACAATCTCATTTTGTGGAAGCGTACAGAAGATGTATGAGCGTGAGTTATGGCGCGGTTGTTGCCTTATTAAATTACTCTAATGCGACTTGTAATCAGGAACTTTATTAAGTATTTTAGGTTGTGCGTCATGGTGTTTAAACGTCACAAGTAAGGACGGGGGCATGATTCCCCGCGGATAACGGATTGGTATGAAAAACTTCTGCCAAAAGTGCGAGTGGTGAAAATGAAAACCACACCGAAATGTCACAGCATGGACTGGGAAGCCTTTGTCAGTTATTAAATAGCCGAATTCACTTTGCGAAATGTCACTGGCCTACGCGATTTTGAAAAAAGTTCATCTTCTTTTGCTGAAATTTTTGTAGGAGTCTGGCCAGGGCAATGCTCCAGGGGTGGATTAAGGTCAATATCCGCGGTCCGATCAAAGGCACGACTTTAGGCCTACGACTTGCTGTAATATGGGCAAAATCAGTGGTTGTTGCTGCAGGCAGCCAATTTTCGAGAGTAGGAAGGCCTCATACCGACTCAAGATTCGGCGACACACGTTGCCCTGAACCTCAATTTTTAAAGGCCAAACTTTAAGGGCGGCTTTCCATTGGCGCGTTTCCGTGCGCGGAACACACTCGAAAAGCATTGCTGTTTTCCGTGGCGTTGGTCACGGCGCGGAAAAAACAATGCTTTCGAGCGTTTCGGCGCGCACGGAAACGCTCCATGGAAAGCCGCCCTAATTCAGAACAGTATTGTAAGAGAGTAGACCAACCCCGACTGCAGATGTGACGGGGGAAGACCTAGAGGTGCTCACGGTGGTTTTGTTGTGGAGTTTGTTGGCCTGGAAGAGCAAGAACGTTCGTGGCACAGAAAAAACATTACACTGCAAAGTAACAACCCTTCTAAACCGCTTATCGCCGATATTAAACATGGAGTAAAGAATACCAAGTGACTAAGTGCTCCCTGATGTGTAAGTTATAATTCTAGCAGAGGAAAAATGAGCCTTGGGGGCTCTTTTGTCAACTATTAGCAGCTATTTTTATGATGTTAAAAATCCCTCGCTAAAAGCTGGCCGACAATATCCATGTGTATAAAAAGGGCCCCCAAGGCTGCATGCATTAATTGCATAGACAAATAATTGGCTTACGAGACGGGATCTTTAGGATATTGTACATCGAGCATGGATGGTGGAGATGATAGATTTTTAATGTTGTCTCTGAGGAAGAGAGTCTGGCCTCATTATTTTTCACTCGATGAAGTAAAAAATGAAAAAAAAACAATGTGTGAATTGGTCGAGGATATCTTGAACAGAGGATGTCATCATCTGTCGTTCGTATGGTCTCGAAAAAGACAATTTAATATATGTCATCGTAATTCCTACAATTTTTTTTCTGTGGCCAATCCTCTATATCTTTCTGTGTGTTTGTTATCCAAGGAAGGACTTTCAAATGGAAGCGGTTCAAGCACATCTGTGGCCTTGTCTGATGCTGGTGTACATCCATTAAGCTAACTGCTGAGTCAGCGGTTTAATGGTAAATTCTTTCAATTATTAAGAATATTACATTAGAAGGCCAACGGATTATGAATAATACTGTACAGCTGTTCGTTTCTTTACCAGCCATATTGCCAAACTGTTCTACATGAAGTCGTGAAACCCGGACGAGAGCCCGGGACGAGAGCCCACCCTATTTGGGGAACGTACTCTAAGCTGAAGTCGGCAAGTAGCTCTTCCATAAGGATTCCAATAACGACAGCATGTGTGGCTTGCTCGTCGCCAGATAGAGTGTGAGCTTCCCCAATAATTAAGATAGCACTACCAGACATATCGTGGTATGGATGTGACCAAAACTATCGACGAAGTCTGGCCTAGTTAATTAGATACCAATAGCAGCCGTTAGCTCTGGTTGAGTCTCAGAGATTAAAAGTGCCTTCCATAGCACAAGTCATCGTATATTGCCGATTTCGAGGTGGAGGCGAGGGGTTGTGGGGAAGGAATAGAGAGTATTCGCTAAGCCCCCGAAACGCCAACGCCAACGTCTGTATAGCCTACTTGTTCGGCGCTCTGTTCGTGACATCGAACAATGGGATTGGCGTTGGCGTTGGCCTTTCGGGGGCTTGCGAAATCTCGCTAAACATGCACGGAAATTATTCATCAACGGTGTGAATGCAAGAGTTTCCTACAGAGATTGGTCGAACCATGGAGGTATACCTCCATGGTCGAACCAAATTGCAGTGGGTTAAAAAGGCGTTGAAAATATACAACGTGATCAGAGATGTGACTGTTTGAAGATACAGGGATTCAAATCAGATTTTCTTAGAATACAATTGGTTTCATCATGCGTATATACTTTAGGCTGTTCTGTGTCCGAGATGAGCATATTTTTTTCTAAAAAACTCCTAACTCCTTTCTTGTGGGTAATACAGTAGGTCACGTTGAGATACCATCACACACTACCAAATTGCTTCTATTTGCTCTGCAGCCGAGGCGCTGGGCTATCGTTGATAGGGTTATATCATTTGAAAAGCTGAGAGTCGGATTGGCAAATTATATTTCGTCCAGTTATTCACGACTAAGATTGGAATATTTATGACACCCAGATGTGCAGGGAGCCGATCGCGAAATTGGACAATTCCCTTAATGATAGTTGTGACAGAAAGTCGATTGCTATGCAATTCGTCAGAGCTGTAGCTCCGAGACGCTGTGCCCTTTTTTAATATCTTTGGGGTCAAAGTCTCGAATATTTGCTGACTTTAATACATGTATATAACAGAATCGTCACCATTGTCGATCGATTCGCTGGGGGCAGGTTTCGGGATGTACCCTCTTGGTATTGGGACAATTGGGACTATTTAGCTACTTCTGGTCGATCCACTGCTGAACTGTGCGGCTGGCAAGTCTACTGTTTCCCCTACAACCACAACGTCTATAGGTCAGAGACCTTTCACCCTGGCTCTCGGATTCCTCCGCCCGTTCACGCCAGTTCAAATTATTTGTTGCCGACCATAACAACCCCACGACCCAGCCTACTTCATATCTTAGTTGTCAAAATGTCATATACCAACACTCCGTTGATATCTTTTTTACAAGATTTCGATTCGCCAGCCACAAACACGAACAGAGAATCGAATTTTCTTATCCAATCTCCGAGCCACATCTGGTCTACTGTAGATTTCTATGACCTTGTTCGTCACGGGTGCAAATCCCTAAAGTCGGCTGCTGAGGCGCTGGTTTATCGCGCGGATTCATTTCAATTATCTTGTCAATTTCGTTGGTCGCTTTGCTGCGCGACAAACATAAGTTGCATCTCAATAGGACAGGTTTGATCGCTTTTTGTGCCAGGATGGTGAAAGGTCGGTATTCAGCGTTTCGACGCTCCTCCACGCCATCTTGTTTCTATGGAGATTTCGCGCATGCTCACTTAAATGGTACGCGAACCCGAACATGTGATTGGTCGCGAAATACGAATTTGCTGACCAGATGTAAGTGCGCATGGGCGAGTTTCAAAGAATTCCAAGATGGCTGGCCACTCAAAACGATGAACTGATCACCGATTTCTAAGGACGGGTAGGCCTACCTTTCTGACCTGAGAATCTGCAAAGTTTGCTTTTGGCGTCCAGCCATTGGGACAGAAAATGCGGGTGACGCAGTGCCAATAGATTTCAGAGCACAAAAAAAACGATATGTCGTCTATATCGTCAGAAATACTATAAATGAACATCCAATAGGGAGAAAGAAAAATTTTATTTACATCATGTTTCCAAACATTCCATGTAACAAATTCCTAAGGGTGATATATCGGCATGCGAATCAATGAAATGATATCACTGTAAGTAGAAGGCAGGGGGCTTGATTGAGGTAACACTGTAATCTAATACCGCAACTATTTATCGGCTGCTCAAAGAGAGGCTAGGAAAACATCATCGATGGAGAGCTAGAACGAAAAAACTATGAAAGCAGCTGATGTTATGTGTGACGTTTGGAACACGTAATTGCCAACTCTTGAGGCCTTTGTTCAGGTTGGAATGGCGGGTTTCAGAACTAATAGGGGACCTGGAGGCAGAGTTGTATTAGACATGCTGTGTTAGCTGATATTTTGATCATAGGGATCGCTTGGGAGTCTGAACACATGGGGTGCCAGGGGAGATTGGGAAATAGAATAAGAAGCGATGAAAAAAATATCATGAACTGTACAGGACAATTAGGGACCCGGTTGACATTTTATCCCGACAGGGCGGCGCTGCGAGCGGTTTTTCGAAGACGCAGCAAAGCAACGCAATGACGTCGCGTCATGACGTACTTGACGCAGTGCAGCAGAGACGAAACGTCGAAAAAAGGTACAACCGCTCATAGCGCCTCCTAGTGGCGGTAATTTGTAGGTTCCACATCATATAGGCCCACATCCTGGTGCATCAGCCCTCCTCCACAATCCCGGCAATATCAGACGTAGGCTATACGTGAAAAGATAGCGATGTATCCGACCATGCCTGTAATTACACGTACATCACGAATTCTACTTCTTGATTTCAACTTGACTTGCAAATTGTACATTTGAACATCGCCTACATTTCAAATCAACCAGAATCAGTGTGGTTCTAAGGTTTCTGTTGCCAGACTGCCAAGTAACAGGTTCTGGCTTAAACAAGCTGGAGATGAGATGGAAGCATCCTCAGGCGATGGTTGATATTATTGGTCACTCAGGCAGTTGTGGAAAACTCCGAGTAATCTAAGAGTGGTGGATTCTGCACATTTAGGATAAAAATGTTCCCGGATCAGTTGGGACGAAATGGCGTCACCCAATGCCTCGGGGTAGATCTAAACAAGGAAATGTAACTGACGGTATGTCAGAGGCAAACCAGTGATAATCGATGCAGAACCTTTGTTGTTAAGAGAAGGAAGGTTCGGTGGATAAGAAGAAAAGAGAAGAAACAAAGTATACTGTTGTCCATCTTCCTGCGGCAAGACTGTCGGTCGAAATTTAAAAGAAAGCTAGCCGTTTGACGTGTGAAGACTGACCGCCATTTTGATTGCAAATGACCGCCATCTTGACAGGAGAGTACCACATCTGGCCCATCATTTGGAGTGCTGTCGCGTGCTGTATCCTCTGTGTAAGGCTGACCCTAAACCTGAGTTGGGACGAAATGGCGTCACCCAATGCCTCGGGGTAGATCTAAACAAGGAAATGTAACTGACGGTATGTCAGAGGCAAACCAGTGATAATCATTGCAGAACCTTTGTTGTTAAGAGAAGGAAGGTTCGGTGGATAAGAAGAAAAGAGAAGAAACAAAGTATACTGTTGTCCATCTTCCTGCGGCAAGACTGTCGGTCGAAATTTAAAAGAAAGCTAGCCGTTTGACGTGTGAAGACTGACCGCCATTTTGATTGCAAATGGCCGCCATCTTGACAGGAGAGTACCACATCTGGCCCATCATTTGGAGTGCTGTCGCGTGCTGTATCCTCTGTGTAAGGCTGACCCTAAACCTGACCTTTCCCATCAGCCAATCATTCTACTCGTTAGTGAGTAACAGGTGTTCTGATTGGTTCCGATGATTTCACACTCGACGCTGGTGTTTGGTAGGAAATGCCGTCATCTCAACCGGAAGTGGCCGCCATCTTTATAAGTGGCGACATCTGGAGGCGGAGGTGGTCAGATGGCGACACAAGCCTTTGACAGAATGGGAGGAAGAACCAGCTTTTATAGTCTCTACGAGATCTGACATGTTAAAACGACTTTTACGAGTTGACGCTGCTCCAGGCGAGATCCAATCGAAATATTTCACTCCGGCTACCTATGGGGAATTAATCAAAGAAATGACTACAGAGCGAATGTTCTCTGGATGGCTGTGGAAGGCACGTTTACTGTGGCTTTTATGGACATGCTGAGCGAAATTGAATTTTCCACGGGTTTCACTCCTTGTGACTTGAAGAAGGCTTACACATGTGCAGACATGATTTGGTCCCCGAATAAATTGCTTTTAAATGTCACTGTGGCGAGAGTCTGGTTGGGTGCAGCCAGGCAGAATGAAGCAATGAAATCATTTTGACGGGTATTTGACAAGAAGGGAAGAGAAGATTGGTGTCATCCGGGGCTCTGTCTAGTCTAACGCCAGGGCTGGGTTGTTCAACACACCTTTTGTGCTGTTTTGACGTTGTCCATAATGCGGCGTTCACTGCAATGAGTTTAACTGATGGCGATGGCCATTTCTAAACCTGTTGTGAGCCATGCATGTTCATCTTCTCCAAAAAAGACCATCGACTGCCTATTTGGCCTTGTCCCAATCTTTTGCGTTAACTCATAAATTATAAATGAATGTGACCCCTCCCCCCCACACACACACACTTGACCCCGCCTCCGAGCCAATCTTGTGAAACAAATCGCCGTTCGGCACTTTCTCTTCTCTTCCCGCACACGTTTGTAACACGGATTTTGATTGGCACATCGATTAGCCTTCGCACGCCGATGATTGGCTGAGGCTCTGAACTCCTCAGATTTTTAAGCGGGAAATGTGACGGATTCAAACCAGGCTAGATGGGCGTCAGGCCAGATAGACTGGTGAGAACCAGATGTGCATGTTCTGCACATGCACTTTAAATTTACCATCGGATATTAAGCCACATTTCCAGTTAGCACTGTGTTTCCAACACGTCAGTTGTGTTTCCCCGTTGTTGCGAACCGGTAATGAGCCTTTAGTGATATTTGTCCGCTTGGTTTACTCTCTCACATTATTATCCCATTATCACTTCATGAGGCAATGTGTAAATGACTAACTGTCTGTACACAGTACGTAAATTGTTCAGAAAACGTTCCATATTAGCTGATTATTGAGGCATCGATGCTGCTCGTTAAGTCGATATTGGCTGGCAAATATTCTGTTTCTGTTTTGACATGAAGACCCGAACCATTTTGATTTCCCAGCATGCAGTTCCCAAAGGCTTCGCCACTTCTTGACAAACAGCACCAACAGATGAGTTTTGCAAGCAGCCATCTTGCCAAAATTAGGTCATCTGATCACCATGGTAATTTTCTTCCAGAGTGTCAGATGATTGGTTCTCCCATCCCCCAGTGGGGAAATCACCATGACGATGACCTAATTCTGCCAAGATGGCTGCTAGCGAAACTCATCAACATTGCTAACTTGTTTTTACATTGACACGACAACAACGGCGAATCCAGTGGCGCCGCGTAGCGGTCACCGTCCCGCCATCGACGTCAAACTAAGGCATCAAGCGCGCATAACACAGTCTGCTGCAACGTATTCAACAAGTCTACGAAATGAATCTCGCAATGCAAAACTGCAAAATATTGAACCGGCGAGCCGGCAGGTTATTAAATCTATTGACGGGAAGCCCTTGAAATACAGTTTGTTAGATTACACTCGTGATCCAAATTCTCTATGGCAGGGGATCGATCTGGCTACTCCGGCATATTTTACCCTGATTGGTGCATTCATTGAAGGCGCCCAGACATCACGACCGGCCCAAAACGTGGATTATACCACCGTATGGAAGTCGTCTGATGGTGCGCTGATAAGTTTTACGCTCAAAGAAAACGAAGACTTTGTGTCAAAACGTCTTCAGTCCGTGTGGACAGTCGCTGGACAGCTGAGGACAGGATCTTTGTATATAAGAACAAGGTTCAGCCATCCTGCCGCAAACGAGGGAAGGAAATGGTTTTATATGCACGATATTCTAATAAAAAACGACAACTGACGGTGGCAGCCATCAATGGTAGTTCAATAATTCATACGGTGACGACTTCAAATCTGCCAGCGCAAGATTGAACAGTGGTAGAGAAGTCATGAGTGGGAGAGGAGGTTCACGATTGTTTCAGGTCGAACTGGCAAGAATGACCGTGCATTGGCCTGTACTCTTGTACAATATGCACGCACCGAGCTATTCCAACAAAAGGTGGAACCTAGCGTTGGTTGTCTCAGTGCAAGTGCTGCGAATAATGCTGTACATCTACGTACATTGATGTACATGATAATTGTCATGTTAGCATGAATCGTCATCTGAAACATTTGACCTAAAATCTGGGTTCTTGACGCGAAACGGGAAGTGAATTTCATTGCTAGTGTGTGTCAAGTACTGGTAAAATAATTCACTAACAAGAATTTAATACGTGAGTGCCAGAAAAGCATCACAAAAATGGTTTTCCGCGGAGGAAATGGTGGTTTTAGCATAAATACAAAACAAAGCTTGAATATCTTATCCTGATTTCGATTGTTTTCCATTCTGATGGACTCTCTTTCCGTCGTTCCGACGGCCACGCCCCGTACATTGCAACCGGGTCGGCGCCATCTAGCGGCAATGATCTGAACTATGCCTAGGTGGCGCTGCCGTCGGGAAATGGCCGACCTGTCATGGCGACTTTCTCAGTCACACCTCGCCAGTCCTGTACTGAACCTGCTGGGAGTCATTCCCAATCACAGTACCAGTTCAACCTTACAGAACCCATTACAGAACACCCTTTGACAATATCCACCCATTTCCTGGCCATAAATCCGCGTACAGGACGTGCCCTTGGACCGACCAGCGGACATCCAACATGTTATAATGTCCAACAAACCACCGCTTCCCATAATTCAACAGTTATCTTGCTCGCTCCCTCCGCCGAAGCCGCTGGGATTTCTTCTCAATTATGGTGATTTCCATGCAATAGGTGACTTATTACTTTTTTGTCTCACAAGGGCACGGTTAATTACACACAATACTGATTCTGGCCGGTGGGCTGTACGCATCGAGGGGATGGGGAATCGGTGAGAGAGACGGCGTGGCCGGAGACGAGTCCGCCTCGAGGGCAAACCTAGCGTTGGTTGTCTCAGTGCAAGTGCTGCGAATAATGCTGTACATCTACGTACATTGATGTACATGATAATTGTCATGTTAGCATGAAGCGTCATCTGAAACATTTGACCTAAAATCTGGGTTCTTGACGCGAAACGGGAAGTGAATTTCATTGCTAGTGTGTGTCAAGTACTGGTAAAATAATTCACTAACAAGAATTTAATACGTGAGTGCCAGAAAAGCATCACAAAAATGGTTTTCCGCGGAGGAAATGGTGGTTTTAACATAAATACAAAACAAAGCTTGAATATCTTGTCCTGATTTCGATTGTTTTCTATTCTGATGGACTCGCTTTCCGTCGTTCCGACGGCCACGCCCCGTGCATCGCAACCGGGTCGGCGCCATCTAGCGGCAATGACTGAACTGTGCCTAGATGGCGCTGCCGTCGGGAAATGGCCGACCTGTCATGGCGACTTTCTGATCACACCTCGCCAGTCCTGTACTGAACGTGCTGGGAGTCATTCCCAATCACAGTACCAGTTCAACCTTACAGAACCCATTACAGAACACCCTTTGACAATATCCACCCATTTCCTGGCTATAAATCCGCGTACAGGACGTGCCCTTGGACCGACCAGCGGACATCCAACATGTTATAATGTCCAACAAACCACCGCCTCCCATAATTCAACAGTTATCTTGCTCGCTCCCTCCGCCGAAGCCGCTGGGATTTCTTCTCAATTATGGTGATTTCCATGCAATAGGTGACTTATTACTTTTTTGTCTCACAAGGGCACGGTTAATTACACACAATACTGATTCTGGCCGGTAGGCTGTACGCATCGAGGGGATGGGGAATCGGTGAGAGAGACGGCGTGGCCGGAGACGAGTCCGCCTCGAGGGCAACCGGGTTATTCATGGGGACCTGTCGTACGTAGCCTATGTTGGATGTTTCGTTGGTCGAAGAACGGTCAACATGTGAGTGGGCCCACTGACGAATCGAAGGGCTCTCCACATATGACTGGGCCACTGACGAACCGAAGGACTCTCATGTAGCTAGGCCCGTTGACAGATTGAAGAGCTCTCAACCTGTGACTAGGCCCACTGACGAATCCCGATGGACTCTCAACATATGACTGAGCCCATTGACGAACCTAGCTAGGGCTTCTCGGGGACAGGTTCACAGCTCTATCACATCTGAGAGAGTGGGCCCACTGACGAATCGAAGGGCTCTCCACATATGACTGGGCCACTGACGAACCGAAGGACTCTCATGTAGCTAGGCCCATTGACAGATTGAAGAGCTCTCAACCTGTGACTAGGCCCACTGACGAATCCCGATGGACTCTCAACATATGACTGAGCCCATTGACGAACCTAGCTAGGGCTTCTCGGGCACAAGTTCACAGCTCTATCACTTCTGAGGAGTAAAGCTTGTTTTCTACTTCGAGCGGTCTGCGTATACCCTCACTACTGTCTGCGTATACCCTCACTACTGTCTACGTATACCCTCACTACTGTCTGCGTATACCCTCACTACTGTCTGCGTATACCCTCACTACTGTCTGCGTACACCCTCACTACTGTCTGCGTATACCCGAACAATAGATAAGTAGTCGTTGTCCTAACTGGGCGGTTGCGAAACTCACCAGGGCCCGTCGTGCGAAGTCGGAAGACGTCGCCCGACCGAAGTGTCCGCCGTACCATTCCTCACCATTCCTAAAAGCAGTGTTTCTCCATCCACGTTCACACATGCTGCAGTCGGTAACAAGGGGTTAATGTAACGAATATTAAGTGGTCTGATACCACGACTACCATCCCGAGAACGACCCACCCGATCATTGTATCATACATGTTGTGTACTTGTGATTCAACAACGTACAGTAGAAGCATGAACCAGAGATCGATCGAGACCAGACCACATACTCACAAAACAGCACCCAGGATCAGAATCTGCTACAAAAATTAGAATTCAGACCATCTCTTCCCCTTCACAGCGCTGGTAATTGGAATCCTATAAAAGTAACCGATGGAATACCTGTTTTTCTGACATCTTTCCGTCTGTCTACACTGTGTACACAGATATTACAAAGTATATCAAGGAATGATTGGCTTATTGGAGCTGGACATCGACCATATTGGCCAATAAGCGAGTTCAGTCTACGAATGCCCGGTCCTAGACATGACAGCACCGGGGCAAATGTTTCCTGTTTTGAGATTGGTGACCCCGTATTTTGGATGTTGTGTAGTGCCACACACTGCCTCCTAAAATGAAAACAAACACTTTAGAAGCCCCTTAAGGAGCTCCATCGATTGAAAGGAAGAAGTGTTGTACATAGAGAGAAGACAAGCACACTCTGATGCCAGTGTTTATGCCAATATTTTGTTGTACTCTATACGCATTTTTGACGTTATTGTCTCCGTACATAAACATCCAGCGTCTGTTGTTGAAGTGTGTAGCCAGGCAGACGTGAATGGTCTTTGTTTATGTGGGAAAGGAAAGAAGAGTTACGATGGTATCTTTAGCAGCAGTTGACAAGAAGTGTTTGCCGTCCTCACGTTTGTGGGCTATAAAGCTAGTTTTGGTGTAGAGCATGGCGTGAACAGGTTCACGTAAGATACAATGATCGAATCCTTTCATTATGGCTTAATTACCATATACAAAGTATACGTCTAGAGGCTGGTATCACTCAACCACCTGAAATCCAAGCAAATGTCCACGACAATGGGAAAGGTCAAAGCGATACCCTTCTGCGTTGCAGTTGCGTTTGGTTGTTGGTGTCGTCGGTGATAAACTGCCAACTCCTCCAACGCCATCTTCGCGGCTCCTCCAACATAAGATGAGTCTGATATGATCGTGTTGTCACATGTTGTAGACAGTGTGACACATTCATCTTTTTATCATACGACTGATGTATACTGCAGCATTTTGCTCCTAGCAGGTTCCTCTTCGTGACATCCAGTCGTTCTCACGTCCTGCTGGTCCAACTTAAGCCGGCGGATCCAAAATTGGCGGAGGAAAGTGTCCCTATTCCCTCCCTATACTCTCGCCTTTGAGTCCGAAGGTGTGCAACTTAAGAACTCCCCAAGGGAGGCTTCTCACATCTCACTTTACTGAATGAATCAATGATAAAGCGACAACAGCCGTTCAATTAAGTATCGTGGATGGATTTGGACATGTTCCAGAGGATCTCGGGTGTCACTTTCACCAACCTGTCTGACCTTTTGGCGCATGTCGACTTTATCATACCGAATACTTCGCCTTTATCTTCTTCCACGATCATAAGACTCAGATGACCATGTCGTGTCGTCTCCACGAGTTAGATTAGTTACAAGTCGGAGTCAGTGGCACTGCATGTTAAATACGGAGAGACAGGGGCCGCCTTGGCAGGCCAGAAAGGCAGAGACGGTGAATGTAATCAAGTGTTACAAAGGGAGGATCACCCTGGACTGGGGGAGAATACGGAATCCGGTTCCATGTCGTATGGTTGAGATCAAACCCGATTTAGCCATCATGAGGGGAGATTAGGTGACTGGACGTGTTAGACCCTCTGATATGATGGGTTAGCTGATCTGAGATGATGGGTCGAGGCAAAATGAAGTGGCTTAGTAAAGATCCATGTTGTGAAGAAAGGTGGAAGCTTGTTCCATGGCAGGACTAACGACCAAGGGCAGGTCTGCTGTCTCTGCCGAGTGTACACAAGCGTTGTATTCATGCAACTCTCATCTCTCTCCATATTTTCTTTTTGCTTTTTGGTATGGGCTTGTAAGCATTGCGTTGCTTGTATCCCAGGGTCAATTGTTTCATAATTGTACGACAATGCTGCAAAAATAATGCTGTGACTCGTACGCTAAAGCAAACATTGTCTCGCGCTGACCAAAACATTATCTCACGACACTTGTTATAAAAAACTCGTTCCCACGCGAGCTGGGAGGAAGAGAATGAGACCGATGGCTAGAGCAATCAAAAACCTATTATCTAAAGGATATGGTACTCTACAATAGACTCATGTAAATATTTATTGTGTTGGCATATCGTGAAGTGGTTGCCCTCTGGTAACGATTGATCGTGATGTCGGTGTCGTTTATGATGTAAACGTCATCCATCTCGGCGTTCGACATCAACAGGGCTGACGTCTTCAAACATCCCTCACTACAAGTGTCCAGAATGGCAAGATCTTAGCCACCTAGTCAGATATCCAACACTTTATCAGTGCCTCCCCCATTGTCGGGTCGCGCCTATGCTTATTCCGTCAAACCTTTGTTGGGGGCA